>BQNB010028980.1:0-56153 GCA_026074375.1 Tanacetum coccineum
AAATCAGATTTTTCCTTCCAAAATCAAAACAACCTGCACTAGAAAACATTTTCTCACAAAAGGACAAAATCATGAGCGTCCTATAAATGGGCGCCCCCCTGATAGGCTAGGCAGCCTCTTGATTGATCACGGGTCCTTCTATGAGAGGTAAAGGGTCGGCAAAAATAAAAAAATAAAAAATAATATAAAAAAATTTGCCTATAAATAGTGGACTGTTCCCACATTGCATTTGACCTTTTTGCAAAGTTTTTTTCTCAGATCTTAATCTTTCTTCTAAACTCTTTTCTTTGATCATTTAACTTGTTTAAATGTGATTCAATCTTTCTTTCCTCAAGTGCAAGAGAAGAACTCTCATTGTCATCAAGATACGAAGTTATGTAGTTTAGTTAGTGCATTCGTGACATGTGTTACATTCACGATGTATAGATCAAGTCTACGTCTTCCACACTTGTGTAACAGGTAGATCCGGCTAATGTGTTAGTCCAGAGTATAAGGGTGTGATCCGGTTAGTATTTTAGTCCTCAAAATACAGAAGTGAGTGGTAGATCGGTTCTTGCTAAGATTAGAACTTGATATTTAGCTTCGTATCGGAAAAGAATGTAAGCAACGCGGTTTATGTGTTTGGTCCTTAAAACACAAGGTTTGTTATGTTGAGCCATAAAACATAACGGGTTTGGTTATACTCGAAGAAGAACTCAACATCTAGCTTAGTGTCAAAAATTAATGTAAGCAACGTTGTATGGTTTTTTTCCGCCGAGAAGGCAACTTGTTGACTAGTGAAGTAACTCTCGAGTTGGGTACTCGGGGAGTGGAGTAGGGCGAAGAGGAGCTTCGTGACCGAACCACTATAAATCACCATGTCCGATTTGCACTTGCGCTGTCATTTTACCTTTAATCATCACTAAATGAATTACGGTTTATTGGCTTACATTTATATATGCAATATGTTTATGCTTGTGTGAAGTGTTGTTTATATTGTGTTGATTATGTTTGTGCCATGGCTTGAAGTCCGTATTAAGTTTAGGTTCATATGAGCGTGACATGCTCTAGTATATATACAGTTGTTGCAGAACCACTATTGATAGTTTCCATATTGCGTCCTACTTGATCGGTGATTTGATACAAACGTTTTGAGTTTAGGAAACGTACTCACCCCCTACGTATTCTACAATTGGTATTCGAAGCCACATCGCTCAAATTTTCAAAACAAATGGTTTTAAAAATTGAGTACGATCAATGTATCAAATTACCCATTAAGGGGAATTATGTTTAAAAAGTGTTTTGTTACTTGACTTCTATTAGTTTTGTTGTTTAATACACTTGGTATACTAGCTTAAAGTAAAAATGATGCTTAAAATACGTGTTATATGTTTGGTATCAAGTTTATTAAGTTTTACGCCTTTTCGCCAGGTCACTAAATGATTTATACAAAAAATGGCGAATCTGTGTGTCAGGTTTAGGCCCCCTTATCTCCCACGGGCGTCCCCCTTATCTCCTAAGGGTGACCCCTTATCAATCATGGGACCATCTATTTGTTTCAGTAGATTTTTATAAACATGGAAATTTCATATAAAATCAACCGTAAGTCCGTAGAAGTCATGCCACCCGTTATTTTAAAGGTAATTGAGTCTACTTTCATATAAAAATATTTCCATGTCTTGAAAATAAACCTAAGCCAGTCAGAAATACAAAATACTACTTATTGTCCAAAACGTTGAGTTTCGTTTTAATGTTAAACTTGTATTTTATCTTTTTCTTTCGAGTCGGTCATTTCTAGTCGGTGTATCTTTGAAAATGGTGTATTTAACTTTTCAAAAATATTAAACTTGGTTAATTTTGAAATGGGGAAGAAACTAATTCGTTTTCTAACAAAACCGAGCTAAGTATACATTGTTGTATCTAATATACAAAACGACGACAAGTACTTTTATTTGTTATGCCAAATGATTATTTCTTGTGTGTGTCTTAATATAGTTAGTTAAACTCTTATGCGCTTATTGCATTTCATGATTAAGCTATCTAGAAACATATGTGTAATATATGTCTTATAAGTTAGTCGTTATTAGTACTCATGGTTATGCACTAATAAGACTTATGCTAGATTTCTTGCACTAAAGTGCGAGATTGCTTTTGCATTGCATATACGCATAGACCACTCTATTTGCAAATGTTACATAAACATCTTGTGAATCTTTTCGAGTGTGGTAATCTACTTAGGAATAAGAGTTCAATAGTTTGTCAAGCATATTGGAAAATATTGTCTTGGACAAATAGCTTTAATAGATCACGTGTTAAAGCTCGTCACTTAAATATTTTCAACGCTTTAATTTTTTTTCAACAAGAGAAAATAGATCATTTTAATACATTAGTATTTAAGTAAAAAATATATTTTCAAACTTTGTGGGTGCTTGCATTGATCCAGCATACACCCACATAATTTTGGTTAACATAGAGCATTTTACAAGAGTTGTTTGTTGTATAATAATACTTAAGAATTGTCGAAAACTATGCACATTGTACGTAACAATAAATAGTTTTTCGCAAAAACAAAATTCATGACAAGCTTGAAGTAATAAGTTAACTTGTCATTATTCATTAACCTCACACTCACGACCAGAATTAAGTTTAATGGAACACACTATGAAGATCTTAATTTATTTTCTTTTAAATGAGTGTTCGCGAGGGTCAAAAAAGATTTCGAGTATATATCGATTCATTATTTAAATTATGATTGATATCATTATCGAATCTAATTGACAAGTTTTCGAGTATGGACATAAAATCGAATTCCTATTTTTTTAGTTTCAAGACTATATCAAAATATAACAAAATATATTATCTTGAATCTACATACTCAATCACACTTGATTGATATGAAAATAATAACATCCTTTTCAAGACAAAAAGAATATGCATCGGATCATAACTCACACTTGTGTTAATGATGCAACATTGATTCTACTTGTCAAATGGTTGTGTTTTTCAAATATTAGACTAATATGTTTAATAGATGCATAAAATACACAATAAAATAGGATTGACGACTTGAAAGTTTCGTCCGAAATATTCAAGCAATTTACATTGCAATGTAATTGGTAAATATGTCATTTCTGAAAAACCAAACACGAACAAACTAACAACATATGTAAACCTTGCTCATACAACTTAAAATCCCAACTCAAAGCTCAAATTCACATTTAGCTAAATTCTCAGATAAGAATAATACTCTTATTCATTAACCTAGGATAACATGATGTTTGGAAAACATTATGGCTAAAGAATTCATGCACTTATCGTGTTAAACGATTGACAAAGAATAATGTATATCCTATGCATTTTATTTTCTTTGTAGCATGAATAGTTATGTTGCAAGATAATATACTACATATTGTTTGCAAAATATAAGCTACTAGCTTAAAGACCCATGTAATCAAGGGGTTTTAAAAGAAATATTTTTGTAAGAAGTTATGCGTGTCAATAAAGTATGAAAAGCAATGAACGCAAACATGTTCCATTAATATTTTAAATAAATAATAAGTGATAAGTAAATTATTCGATAAACAATTAAGTTTGTAACAATGAAAATAATAAATGTCCATTTGATTGTAGTCTCCAGAATTGATGGTCTTAAATAGCAAATGACGTTGGTGAGCGCTAATCAAGTAAATATCCAATATCCATTCCGTGAACACCTAATAGTTTTTAAAAAATAAAAAATGTCAGTATAAGTAGGTTATGATTGATAATATACTAAAATTTAAAATATGATATAAAACATGTCATATGTATATTGTACATATCTGTTGAACCTTGATCATATACCTTGTAATGCTTCTTTCTAGACGAAATTTGCAGTAGTTTTCAAGATATTACCATCCTCGTCACAAACGATAACATTAAAACCTCTTTTGATTTTGACTCTTAAAACAACAACGTACAATTATCGATAGGTGAAAACAGGGTGTGGCATGTATAAACCAACTTTTGAAAGCGATTGACAATAGCTCTTGTTATTTGTCTTTGCAAATGGAACTGACAGAGGATATGGTTTCCTGACGATCTTAAGCGGTAAACGTTTATCATACGGAGTAATTCTCAACCTTGGTATGATAACCTTCTTTCCAGAGTGTGTCTTGTTAATGATATGTTCATGAATAGAAGTTCTTGTTAATTTGAGTACTTGAAGTCTTGTCTCGTTACATAATCCATTTGCTTGATCAATATTTCTCAACAACATTATCGAGACACCTACTTTTAAAACAAGTATGTGATTTGGAACACCCAATATCTTCAATCAATTGATAAATTCCAATGAGAAAACGAATTCATTTATGGCGGCATCACTTTCAAATGGTTAGCTTATAGACCCATGGAATCTCAAGGATTTTTAAAGAAATTATTCACTAAAGATATAGTGTGTGAATAAATTAACAAACAACAAAGAACGTAAATAAGTTGACCATATCAATGTTTTTAGGAATTGCATGATTGATTCTTTCAACGTGCAATGACAAATTTATGCAGTTCACAATCTTAGAACAACAATTAAACTTGAATGATTTATGTAATGAAAATAAAGTTTGAGTGATTTTAAATAACAATAAAACTTGAGTAATTTTTGTAATAAAAATGAAGTCCAAATACGCTAATAGGGAGGATGCATATTCCACCCCAAACATCACTAACAACTTGATTTTATGATATTGCATATCTTTGATTTATATCATCATAGATTATAGACCCATAGAATCATAGGTATCCTAAAAGGAATTCTCATTTAAAGGACCTACATGTGCAATCGCTATAGAAACAAACTTTGGAACATGATAAAACATGGTGTTGGTGTTGTGTTCAATAGTGATCGTGTAGTGGAATTTTGTGGAATATCCGAGTTATGTAACAAAAATAGGATAGTTACGTAGGACTAATTGTACATGGACTGAGTAACCTCCCTCTCATGGTTAAGCTCAAGGGAAAATCTTTTATAGATTAGAAGCTTATTAAGTTGAGGTTATGAGGTTATATAAGCAATTAGCTTATGAGCTTTTCCAACTTCAAATAAGCTCATAAGCCTGAAAAATAAGCTATCCCAAACATCATATAAAGTGACCCATTTACAAGCAAATGACTCAAGCTTTTATTTCTTTTTTCTCTCCTTAACTGAATTCTACTAACAATACCACTTATCTGATTTTTTAACAATTACAATCACTAATCATGCTGTAAATTATCATGATATATATTTTCCTTACTAATTCAAATCACAGGAAAATATAGTTATAGTAGCTAAAAGACCCGTAGAATTCACACGTATTTCAAAAGGGATATGTTAAGAAACCACTAATACTGATATATTAAGAAAGAATCTAATAAACAAAGCAAAAGTGTATTCCAGATATAGAAATAAAAATAAATTGATTGCAAATAAGGGAATTGTCAAATAACCGTAAAAGAACAAAAAGTAAAATTTAAGCATTTTATCCTTTCATTATCTTCTCTGTTGTACCGGAAATCTATGTGCATACCAAATTGACGAACAACTTCAGTCTCATTCTTTGATACATCCTTGAAAGGTATGAAATAAAATTCATGCACAAGCCGCTAAAATCTGATACTTTTGTAGCATGAATGTGACGTCCTTAATACACAGAAAAAGATTAGACTTATTTCATGTTAGTATGAACCTCCTCTTAATTCATAAAATCAACAACTATGATATGCAATTTAATATTTCCAACAATTTTGGATATACTCTAGAAAGATTAAAATTGTAGATGGATTTATACTCATGAACTTTTGACTTTCACAGGCCCTTAAAAGCAATGGTCCGAAAACACCGTTAAAAATATATATAATCAGATGGGCCTAGATCTTACTTCAAATAAGGAAAAGGGTAAAAGCTCGTCATTTATTTTACTAGTCCATTATACTTTGATAGTATAAGCAATCATAGAACCTTCCCTATTTGACTTGTTTTTATATTTTACTAACCTTCCCAAACCGCTCATTTTTACATATCTTATTGTTTCTTGAAGGCGTAAGTAAGACATCATTCTTTGTAGATTGGTTTATGATTTATAGGTCAAATTAAGTTACACTTTGCATCTGTCGGTCAAAATGAATAACTTGAAATAAATAGCCAAAAAAGATGGAACAGGTCGTAAGCCATTATGTTTTAAAAAACTGGATTATCAATGTTACAACATAGCTCATATTTAAAACATTAAAACTTCATAAATTTTTGAGAAATATTATACAAAAAAGTAATCGACAATCCAGACAAACGATTTAGACTCGTCTTAAGAATTGATTATTTCGACCCATTACAAAATTGATTGTCCCACTTTGTTTCCCATTTTTGATAAGATATGTTAGAACACATAAATTATGGAAAATAATTAAAAGAATGTATGAAGGAAGCTGAATTGGAAGAATACCTTGTAGAAGAAGTAACGTGTGAGCTTTCTAATTTCCTCCTCAATCTTGGCATATACTGCCTTCTTTTCATTGGTACCTGCACTTACAAAATCTTTCACCAAGCTATCCAATTCTGTAATTATACCAGCCTACATGGAACATGAAAAAAGAAACATTAGATGTATACCATAAGGCTCAACAAAGTAAGAACATAGAATTTGATTAATGCATAGTTTGATCACACTTTTCATTAAAGTAAATACACAATATAATAAGAGGAACTTGTTTAACTAACTTTAGAAATGAAAAAATGGGTAGTTTATGGTAGTTAAGCAAAGGGTAAAATGTCTTTGGTTGACTCAGCATGAAGATCTTAAGAAAAATTCTTTGAAATTAACTTTTTAATAGCAAACTCACACACCTTCATTCTCGGTTGGTTACCACCAAATATGATTACGAAAGGTTTTTATATTATATCAATATTAATCTTGTATTCAGATTAAAAAGATGTATAGTGTTGATGGCATTAGTGGGGAGCCGAGATACTATCTTGTAGATTTCCGTCCCTCAGATCCTACATTAGCCTTGTGCTGCAAATCTTCTGAGAGAGGTGTAGTAGGTTGCTTAGCTTTGCTATCTGATGAGATGTCATTTTATATACTTTTTCGGGGTCGTTTAATGCCCTAAATCGTGCATTTATGCCCAAAATAGGTACTTAATCGTTCCTTTCCAGGTATTTAGCATTTGGAAGGCATTTAGAGGAAATACACGTGACTTGGGCTCATTTGGAGAAGAAACGGACAAGACTACGGACCTACACCAACATCTCTCAAGAATTTCCACTCAAAAGCTGGAGACGGCGTCACAGATTACACGTGACGCAGTCACAACCCATTTCAAGACGACATCACAAGATCTCCAGACGGTGTCAGATTGTATGACTTAGCCTATTATCTAGAATATTCTATTCATAACGGCATCACGATTAACACGCGATGTCGTTGCAATGATTTTCCTATAAATACAAATTCGTTTTTAGGGTTTTAAGTGTGTAACTTTAGAGTAAAAGAAAGGGACGAACCCTAGTTCATTTAGCAGCTGTTAGGGATAATTTTAGGGCCTCAAAACCCTATTGTACTTCCTTCAATTCATGTTTTAATCAAGTAAGATTATCTTAATCATTATCGTTCAATATGTCCTGTTGTTTGATTATTTATTGTTCTTGCTTTATCTTTAACATGCTTGGCTAAACTTCTTATTGTGTTCATTTATGATTGTATGAAACCTAGAATGTAGATCTTAGTGGTGTTGCTTCTTGTGATGAATATGCAGTTTAGGTTTTAGAAAAACTCAGCTTTTGTCTGTATCGCTGTTGATATGTCTAGGGAAACATGATTTGTGGGATAAAGGAAACCATCAGGCCTAAAAGGTATAAATTCCCTAGTTGACCAAGGATCCGATGTAAACGTCATGCCCTACTCCACCTATATGAAACTAACTGAAGAAAGGCGGCTGAGATGGACGTTAGACTCTCACTAGCTAGCCACTCTTATATTTACCCTTTAGGAATAGCAGAGGACGTTTTAGTTGAAGTTTCCGAGCATGTGTACCCCGTAGACTTCGTAATTCTAGACATTAAGGAAGTCGAAAAGAGGCCTTTCATTTTAAGAACACCATTCCTGACAACGGCTAAATCCGTAATTAAGTTTGACAAGGGCACCATAACTCTAAAGATTCATGGAAAAGTAAATTAAGTTTTCCATAGATTCCTGAATCTCCCTGTAAGATCGAGAAAGGAGTTAAGAACGACATAGAGCCTATAGCCCCTATTATGACTGTAAATAGGCTAGTACTAGAATAAGAAGAAAGGATAAAACTTCACCTTGAAAAAGAGAAGAAGTTCAACCAATGGAGGAGCAAAAACTTCAAAAGTAAACATCCCGCCCTTGTTAAAGTAGAAGGAGGAATGAACGACGAAGGAGAAGTCACATAAGGACGTGTGACTTCGAGTCTAGCTACAAGACTCATAAATAAAGAAAAGCGCTTCTTGGGAGGCAACCTAATTTAACTTTTCTCGTATTAGGAGTGTTGTATGAATTTATATTCTTTCATTATAATCTATTCATTTCGTAGTACCCCAATCATTGTAATCATGCATTTTTTTGTGTTATAACCTCGTCTTAATTACAAATCAAAGGTATTTGCAAATAATAAGTATAGGGGAATTTATCCAGTTTTTGAGCCAAGTTCAAGCATGTTAAAATAAATTGTTTAGATTAATTAGCATCAGTTTCGAGTCATATGAGTAAATTGTTAAATCTCAGGTTTTATGTAGCCATTTGTACAGGAATTAACCTATGGAATCAAGTGCAAGAAATTTTTCATCAAAAAAAAATCATTTTCATAGTGTGTGGAGACGGCGTCACGATTTACACGCGACGTCGTCACCACGGCACCTGTGACGGTTTCAGGATAATGCCTGACGGCGTCAACGCGCCCAGTCCAGAAAACTAAAGTGATTTAATATTTATCTTGAAATAAAACTTAGCATAACATTTAAAATATGTACTCTTCTTTTATAAACGTGCAAAACCAACGAGTTTGATCATTCTCTCATCCTATCTTTACCGCTTTGCTGAGTCAAAGCCTAATTTCACGTTGTATATTTGTATAAGACACATATTTATGCTTTGTATAAGCGTCTTTGACTTTGATTATACATTACAGTTATATTTTACAGAGAAAAGTCTGAGAAGTTCTTAGGAAGTTTCAATGGATATTCTTGAAGGACAATTTAACCAGATATCACATGTTTCTTCTTTCTCCCAATATAGAGCAAACATAGGGGAAGTATTAGTTTTCTTTTAACTTGTATAGTCTTTTCTCTTTAATTCATTTTTATGGGTACTTTTATAGAACATTAGGGACAATGTTCAACTTAAGTGTAGGGGGAAATAAGCCTTAGAAACAATTCTTTCATTTGCTATTTGCTTTGTCCTTAAAATGATAGGTAATATATCAAAACATAGCAAAAGATGTAATTTTGACCAAAATTTAAATTTTTTTATGACACATACCGACGAAAATCGAGTATTAATAGCGTCTCATGGATAGGAATTTATATGACTAGCACAAAACCCCTCAAATTCCACCCCAAAATATGTTAGGTTTCGCCTTAGATCTATAAGGAATTTGGTTAGCTATTTATTGATACTAAGATAGTTTATACCTTTACTTTTCGATTTAAGGAGTGAGCAGTCCATAAAAATATGTGTCTATTGCCGTCATTATGGATTGTACAGGTATAGTCTTTTGTCCGCCTTTTCTAGACATTGAAGATCGTATTTAAATTATAGAGGGTACCGATAGAATTAAATTTAGGAACTTATTTTTGTGATGCATCCCGATACCGCATAAAGTATTAGTATTTGCATTAGAATAAAAAGTGCATTAGGATAACCCATGTTCTAAGACCTGTAAATTTTAGTGATGGTCACACCGTGATCAAAATAACTATCCCATACCCTTTCCATGCACTCATTTATAATGCAGGATACCCCTAGTACAAGACCCACTGAGCCTATATCCTTTTTCACGTTCTCATAATATTCTAGTGCATATTCCAGATTATTAATGAAGAGCATTGACACCCTTAAACCAATTATGTTACCACCCAAATGCCTTAGCCACCTTGAATGTAACTCACCTTATATACATGTTATGATAACCCAAGTTAATTTATTTGGATACATGGTTGCTAATCTCCTTATCCTTGTTAACTACAGTGTTTGGGACATTGGGAACTCATAGGTAGTATTTATTTCACGAAGAATAGGGAAGAAAAGTTAAGTCAAATAACCAACCCATAATAAAACCCGTTTTGAATAGATGATCATGCCATGTTATTTGATCCACCTCAAATCGTGTTATTAGTTTATGGATTGTAAATATCGAGCAATGTTAAAAGCTCAAGTGATAGGGGCACGTGTTGTAAAACCCTAAGTTATGAATGTATATGTTATTCAAAAATTAGATAAAAAAAAGAAAGAGAATGATGTACATTTGGTTGGTAGATATATAGATCTTCAATCCAGTCGTGCTTAAGCAACCAAACCAGCGGTATTCGAGTATTTCATACTAACTCCTTCCACTCTAAATTCACCCAAAGCCACCCCAAATGTATCCCAAACCGAATTCCCGGTTTCCGATTATATGTTATCTTACACCTACACCCTATAACCCTTTAAAAGACCTCTTGGATAGTAATAAATAATACTTATGCGCAAGCGGTGGAGGTTTGATCCTTTACCAAGCCTATGGTAATTTATATGCTATGACAGGTAACAAGTGTTGATTTTCCGTTTCCCCATTATGTTATAATTTATCATACACCCGAGTGAAAGAGAGAATCCCAAACCCATATGTTAAGATGTGAAATATATACTTATCTCCCGTGCTTTTAATTACAAGGTCTAGAAGATTGTGTTGTAAAATACTTTTAAAGAGTAGGTAAAATGACCCCCATATTGCTATTGTCTAGGTAGAAAAGCCCATTTGCTTGAGGACAAGCAAATCCCAAGTGTAGGGGTATTTGATGAGGTGTCATTTTATACACTTTTTCAGGGTCATTTAACCCCCTAAATCATGTATTTATGCCTAAAATAGGGACTTAATCATTCCTTTTCAGGTATTTAGCATTTGGAAGGCATTTAGAAGAAATACACGTGACTTGGGCTCATTTGGAGAAGAAACGGACAAGACTACGAACCAACACCAAGACTCTTGAAGATTTGTGCTCACAGAGCCTAGAGACGGCGTCACCAGTTCTACACAACGCCATCACAACCCACCTAGTGATGGCGTCACAACATTTCATGATGGCGTCAGCACGTACCGACTCGCACGCAGATCTAGAAGATTCTACTCATGACGGCGTCATGATTAAAACGCGACGCCGTCACAGCGATTTTCCTATATATACAAACCCGAAATTAGAGTTTTAGGTGTGTAACTCTAGAATAAGAAAGGGGGATGAACCATAGTTCATTTAGCAGCTATTTAGGATGATTTTAGGGCCTCAAAACCCTATTGTAACTCCTTCAATTCATGTTTTAATCAAGTAAGACTATCTTAATCAATCAATGTGTCTTGTTGTTTTGATTTCATTATTGTACCTTGGCTTTATCTTGAACATGCTTGCTAAATGTCTCTTATGTGTCATTTATGATTGTATAATAAACCTAGAATGTAGATCTTATTGATGTTGCTTCTTTGTGGTGAATATGCATGTTAGCTTTAGAAAACCACGTTTTGTTATATCGCTGTTATAAGACTATAGGGAAAACAAGATGTGTAAAAGGATACCATCGGGTAACAGTCTTCATACTATCTTGCCCCTTATATGGTTGATCCACTTTTAATATATTTCAAACGCATTTAATATACTATTAGGGGTCTTGTAATAGTCTTCATACTACCTTACTTGTGTGTTGCCTTAACAGAATATTAAATAGACGATGGGTTCGTGTAATCTGTTCATGACTTAGGAAATAATTTACAAAAAATCATCACAAGTGTTGACAAAGCAACAACACTGAAAGCAAGGAGAAGCAATCAAGGGGAGTAATAACATGATTAAATAAAACAATCATTTTATTAATAATGTTAACCCCAGTAGTGTGTTTAATTAGTTAAATAGGCTAAAACCAACCAACCTCTCCAATATATGATTTTACCTGCATTCATAAAATATAAAAATATAAAAAAATGAATCTTCTCCCGAGCCCTAGTATACTGTTAGACCGTGATCACAGCTTCCCACCTATTCCCTAGAGAATGATAACACCCCTAGTGCTTACCTATAATACTATACAAACGATTAGGTACTTCCGCTGCCTAGGAGTTGTAAAACTCTTGTTTAAGTACTTGCGACAAACCGAATCAGGAGCACAAGACTTGATTTATTGCAACACTTGGTTACAGATTTTCATTCTTAGATAGATCTGCTGATCGTCCCAAAACCCGACGATCGCAATCCCCCACCCCCAACCCCAATTAGCATTCATAAACTCAACCACGCTAACCCACGACCCACACTAAAAATCCTCATCCTCAACCATTTTCCTAATATATTCTTGTGTCGACATTACAGACTCCTTACCTTCACAAATACCCGCTTGTTTACGGAGCCTGACTGCTTGAAACAATAACCCGATGAAGAACCATATTATCCAAACCGGATTTTCATTACAATTATCAACCTTCGGGTTTTAGATGTTATTGGTGGAAGTTTGTGATGAGGGTTCTAGTACCCTAACTAGATAACATAAAAGCGGAAACAACAATTAAATCTGGGTAAGAAGTAAACTAAACCCTAAAGGGTCCTTAACCTATAAATAAAAAGCACCTAAATAAATAAATAAATAAATAAGAAAACTACAAACTTTGAAGAACATCAGATTCTCACACAACCAGACACGCTTGGAGATCTGGAGGTGCAAGTACTCAAATAAGAGTACCCTCTAATAGCTCATCACGCCACGAATCAAAGAGAAAAGGGATTCCGACTCCTAGGTCTCATACACGAGTTGGGAACTCTTACAAGGATAGAGAATGAGAAAGAGAGAATGAAGCAAATAAAAGCAATTGAGGCATGTGCTCCCTCTACACTTTATATGAAGAGGAAAGGACTTAGAATCTACCCTTCACAGAGCTCAAACCTTATGCGCTCTTACGCGCTACACAACACTCGTTCACCACAGGAGGAGATCCTTACTCAAATAGCGAGATATCCTATCTCTCACTCTGCTTTCGAGAAGACTGAGCTACTACCATCTCTCTATATACGATCTCTCAATTACTCATTGCACTGCTCTCAGCCAACTCGACTATAATCACTATACAAATTCAAGCTTAGAGCTAACGAGTCACACTATGATCATAACCATCCTGTCTACTCTAGACTACACTCATCGCATCACATACACTTAGACATCTCCATCCATAATTAACTATTACTCACAAATCACTCCGCGCGCACTATATGCATCTTTTCCTTAGAGATCTACTCATCTACTGATACGCACGTCCACATACAGAGCACGCCTATAACAACGAAGAGACTACGAACTCTCTTTGAACTAGCATAGATCTCATACACAACTTATGATCTATCTCGTGCACCGCTTGATAGTTATCCACTTCATACTTCACAAACAGCTCAAACACTCACTACCAATAGCATCTCACGAATCCACACACAACATCTATTCTACGCTATCTTTACTAAATTCACATAACTACACTATCACACAACAAACAATCACAGCAGCGCCTCTCAACCAATCTACAGCTATCTCTGCCTTTAAGCACACTGAATCATATCTCTGAGTACAATACAACGCATGCCACAGATGCGCTACACACTTAACACTTCCTAGTCATGACATCTACTCTAACTAGAGACCGCCTACTCTCATACGCGAGCACTCTATTCTGACTCATTCTTTTCACAGATACAATCTAGATTCAGCAATTCATTATGAGCCCTTCTGCACTGTGTTCCCATGACTAACAATATCATCGTATACAACACACTCACTATTCAGTATTACACATCCTCTAGACAACAGATACACAACGAGATCTATCGACTCACCTATACCACCATTTACACACTGCTTCATTCCCGTATCACAAGCCCTTCACATCTACTAGACAGCGACAAAGGTGCCGCACTTTCATACAGAGCGAGCCTTAACTAGATTGATCTAGCGCCTTCTCTTTAGCGAGCTCATAATCTATAGTCACAAACTTTACATCTTTACACTTCATCGGCACTTACAGAGTAGCGACAACTCCTCATTGCATCTCGATACTTACCTTTCTAACAACATTCTCTGTCATAATAACATACAGTTCATCTCATCTCAGAAAGCGACTAGCAGCGTTTGAATAAACTATAGTATAAAAACTCACGTATCATAACTCACTCTAGTACTTCAAACTGTACGTACTGTTCGTCGAAGATTTATATGAAGTAGGTCTATCTAGTATCTCTGACTTCATCATCTTTGATAGTCGACTCTGAGTATTTAACATACACTGATTGTTGTATCAACTACCATTTTCGACGAGATTGATTGTAGGATTGTTAGAATACATCCACACAATTGTTGGGATATATGGTGTGTTGATTGATTTATATTTGTTTTGTATAATTATTATATAGTTAATATATAAATAAATTATTTGTATGTATTTATTATTTTATTTAATTAATGTTGTAAGTAAGAATAAGTGGTATGAGTATTATTTGTTATATGGTTGGGGTGGTATTTATGGAATTAATGGTTTATATGTGGAGAGATCTTCTTCATTGTACTTGAGAGGATTAATTATACGGAATCATTTGATATCTCACATCATTAGTCACTTAAACCGAGACACGCTTTACAGATCGTCATAATAGTAGACACGTTGGTGTATATATGAGTTACACAGCACGCTTGGACAAGAAGGATCTATCTGTTTGTGCACCGGTCGACACATGTGATTGTTTTGGGGTGGGGTTGGGTGGGAATGTATTTTTACCTCTCAGACACGTTGAGAGCTTACATCTTCCACTGCACTATGAATTAGGCGGAGCGTATCAGGTCTGACGTCGAGAGGACTCACATAGACTGTCGTCAGATAGTTTGATTCCTGCAGTATAGCGAGAGTGTACTGTAAGAAGTAGAATATGTCTACTAGTGAGACATAGAGGTAAGGGGGGTGGTACTGTTAGCAAGAGTCAGATAATGATCCAACGAGTGCAATTGGTTTATGTATGGCGACTAACATGGGCATAATTGAGTGATGGGGGGGTAATGAACGGGCAGGAGTGGAGTTACGAGTAGATGCATAGTATCATGATGATATGAGAGCTACGAGTCGTAGCGACTAGACGGAGACTAACGAGAGTGACGATAGATAGCTTCAAGTAGAGAGTATAGCTGACAACGAGTGAGTGTTCACAGATGGCACATGACTCATTGGTGCTAGTATATACACAGTCATCTAATTGTAGTGATGTGAGTGTGTAGTTGAGAGTCACACATGTGTTGAAGAGGGTGGTGGCTGTTGATAAGATAGGTGTGGGGTTTGAGTGAAGACACTCTTCTTGGAGGAGCATTTGCAGAGGTTTTATGTGAGTGGAGGAGAATGTGCATGGTAGGCAGTTGATCTGGAGGTAGGAGCGAGAGTTAGTCGAGTAGAGAGGAGATTAGTGAAGTTCATGATAGCTGAGGTTGACACGTAGGAGAGAGGTGAGATATTAATTTAGGTGTGGGAGTTGGCTTGGGGAATTTTAAAAGAAATAAAAAATGATGTTGTTTGTAAATTAATGTATGTTTAGGTAGTGATGAGGTGAGGGGGGGGAATTTAGGATGTGGTGCTTCATCTTTTGATCTTAGAAAGTGTACCCAAGTATAACGAGAGTAATCGTCCACAATCACCAGAACATACTGCTTACCATTTATGCTTTCGACTCTCATTGGACCACACAAATCCATATAGAGAAGGTGTAACCTCTTCTTAGAATTTGGAACATGTTTGGGTGGGTGAGATGCCTTTTTGCTTTTTTCTTGCTTACATGAGGGACAAAGATGTTCTTTATGATATTTGAATTTTGAAAGACCAGTGACGAGATCATTTTTTGCAAGGTCATTTATGGTGTCGAAATTGAAATGGGATAAACGTTGATGCCATAACCAAGATTTGGTAGAAGTATTGTTGATCCCACTTCAATAGATCGAATTCCTTAAGCTTGTTTAAGGATTAGTTATATTAGATAAATCTAACACAACTATAGTAGAAACTTTGTTTGAATATTTTAAAGATTATGCGGAATCTAATCTTTAATATTAAGAAGAATTCTTAATGAAATAGTAATTCAAAACAAATAAGCTCCAATATTATTAATAATAATACGAATACTCTCAAAGTATTAGGGTTACAAAGACCTTGAAGCTAAGAATAATAAAAGATAAAAACATATCAAACTCTATGCCCTAGGACCTCCTTTTATACACCAAGGAGCCCTAGTCGGCTTACAATACTTTCTTAAGTATTCATAATCTTTTCTATAAACAAATAACTTAATACATATCATATAAGCAGTACTAACAACAAACAGTAATAACTTATTAACCTTAGCAGCATTAACTTATCTAGCAGTAGTAACTTATCACTAGCAGTAGTAACTACTTAGCATATTTTCTCTAGCAGTACTAATATTCATTAGCAATACTAACATTGAACTAGAAATAGTAAATACTTAGCATATTTTCTTTGAAGTTCATGAGCAGCACTAAATTCAGCTGAGCAGCATTAACATTAACATGAGCAACAGTAATTCAAACAACATCAAGAAGACTTTTAATCCCAACAATCCTCCCCTAAACTTGATATTTTTCATCAAAATCATTAAGTTTCTTCATTTAAAGCTTCATCATCTTTTCTTCTTAAGTTGTTGCATGATGAATTTACAAAGCTGATAAGCCATTTCACCTTCATAGTCAATCATAAGCTTCTTTTCCAACATCATTGAAAGTGTAGATGGTGTAAGGGGATACTTTTTCTCTACCAACATATAGATATGCAAATGTTGCATCCTCAAGGAATGTACTCCACATGGGTCATATAGCTTCCAACTCAACACTTTGTAGTCTTGTTGATTCCTCCATACTTTATCTTTTATATGTGGTTCAAACATAGTCTTCAAATCACCCCATAATAATAAATCCAAGTCTTCCATTGGTGTTGTTGACTCATATTTAGCTTTTACCAACTTGTACAAAGTTTCTAAATCCTCCCTGTCAAAACTCTTAAGCATGCGACTAAAGATCATGTACATTTAAGACTTTCCATCAACTCTTATTATTTGATAATAGCTTTTTCTTCCTTCTTTATGAATTTTCCATTCAACAATACTTGGAGACTTAACAGCCAAAGGTATATCATGAATTGCTACGTCTTCTTCATCTGGAATGATTTCCATTAACTTTTTAATCTCTGCTGTTTCTTTGTCATCTTCCACCTTTTGCTTCTGTATACTCTCTTGTACCAGCTCTGCTCCTACTCTCTTTTCTTTGCCCTCCACCAACTCTGTTGTAAAGTCTTTAAATGTATTTACCCTTTTGAATGCTCTGTCAAACATCTCTTGAATATAATCAAACCCTTTTGACTTTAAATATTTGTGCTTGTATCCTTCCATGTTCTTTAGGTAAGTACACATTATCTTTCTCTGTTGAGCTTTTGTTGGTGGTTTGTTTCTTATCTCTTCTGTTCTTTTAGCTACAAAATGCTTTCTTCTTTTCTCTAAGAGTTGTTGAAATAATGTAGCCTTTTCTTCAAGAGACAACTCTTCTTGTTTTTTTAGCTTGCAATCTTTTAGCCAATTGATGATCATCATCAATCTTTGCCTGTATATCATCCTATGTTTCAATCAAGACAATATTGGCTTCTTGTTCCTTTTCAGCTTTTTCTCTTGCAAGTTTTTCTTCTTCATCAAATTCAGCTTGTAGTTTTAAAGCAGTTTCTTCATCAAAACTTATTTGATCTTTCTTTTGCATAGGCTTCACAGGTTCTATCCATATCCCTTTACCTTTGTCCTATGATTGTTGTGAAGATAGTTACGAAGATTTTGTTGTTGTAGATTCACCCCGCTCTTGTATAACAACCCCTTTCGTCTTGGGTTTTGTACTTTTCATTTCTTCAAGTACTCGAGCCAAAGTAATATCATCAACAGTTGTAGCAGTAGTTGTTGTAGCAGCACTAACAGTTGTTGCAGCACTAGCAGCACTAACTTTATCACCAGCAGCACTAACCTAAGCAGCATCAATAATTATCTTAGCAGTGTTAATAACTTCAACTACTTCATCAACTTCCATTTCATCATGAACACTAACCAAGGTAATTTCTTCATCTGTATCAATAGCATTAATCCTCCCCTATTTGGATGCATCCTCACCCAAACTTTCTTCATCATCAGAGGATTCTACCCTAGCTCTCAAACCAACTTTGTATAATCTCTTCAGCTTATGAGTTCTTGACCTATTTTTCTTTTCAAGCTTCTTGACCCTCCTTTTCAAACTAGCAATCTCATTCTGTTGAGTGGTCTTTGTCTTCTCCAAATCAAGAACCTTGTTTCCTAAATTGGTACATAGTGCCATCAATTCCTTAAGTTTAAGTCTATCCTTATCACTTCGAAGTGTGTTACCTCTTGCGAGCAGTGAATCATTGGAATGTTTAGATAGATTCTCAAACCTAGTTTGAGCAATAGTATCCCCCATGGTTTCTTGGCACCTGGGACCACCATTTGATATAGTTCCTTGGGAACTAGATTCATTAGGTGTTGCCTTGGATCGGGTCTTATTGATGTTACCACTATCCTGCTCTGCTTCTAAGCTAGAAGCAGTAGTGGCAGCCCTCACCAAATTGTCACCCAACTCTTTATGGACAGCCTCATCTGTAATATTTTTAGTAGGATCACTAGACTGAGGTACACGAGTGTCATTTCTTTTAGGCTTCCTAGGTTTTTGTGTCTTTTGAGGTTGAGGAGATGGTTGAATAAAAGTAGGTGTGTGATGGGGATCAATTGGATTTGTTGAACCTTCACCCATTTTTGATTGGTTTTGTACCACCATTGTTAGAAATAAAGGTGTTACTCTACCAAAAAAACCTTTGCCTATTCTTCTCATATTTCTAAAAATCTTTTTAGTGCGAGAGGGTGCAATATAAATTCTCTTATGAGTTGACATCCCCTCAAGTTGTTGGTCCAAAAAGATTTGCACAAACTTTGGATACATTAAAAATTTTCCAGAGACATTATCCAAGTTTCTAATCATACTATCAAAAATCAATTTTTAAAAGTTGAATTTCTAATTTGTTGCTAAACAGATAATGACAGATGCCATAGTACTACTAAACTCATTCCATGCAGTAGTCTTTGGACTTAGACACTGCAAGATAGTATGAATTCGAAATTTCCATTGCGAGGAGAAGAATGGTTTATAAAAATTTAACTTTTGTGAAATTTTCTCATACCTCATCAATGCGAGTTGTTCAAAAATGGTAGAATTTGGTAAACAATCAATACCTTCCTCATCTGCTAGTTGAAGATCTCTTCTAACAGATGATTCAGTGATGATTATCTTCTTGCCATCTACTAGGGCATGTAACTGTTCTTCCCCATTGATAGTTTTAGCCTTGACAGTAGACCAGAACTGTTCAATGCAAGAAATATATATAGTAGGATTAATCGTTAATGCATACCTTATAGGGTGTGCATTCAAAAAATCCACAATTTGTTCAAACCCATCACTCTCTGTGGGTTTAGACAAAAACGCGACCATATTATGAGTATCTGCAAACTTTAGAGTCGTCATTTGTGTTGGGTTTTGATAATGGATGATAAAATTGAGTTAGGGTTTGTAATTAGAGAGTATATGAGAGAATGAAATCGATTAAATGATTGATTGAAACCCTTAATCGAAGTATTTATGAAAAATACCCTCAACAACCCAGCAGTAGTAACTCAGCAGTAGTAAGTTATGCCTAGCAGCATTAACTTTGAGTCACCAGCATTAACTCCAATTCCATTCTAAACAGCTTTTCCATCATCAATTTAACACTTTTCTTTGCTTTTCTTGCAAAATGTTAGTCCAAAAACCAAGAAAACACAAGCCATAGCAATTTTCACAATTATCACAGTATTAATTATACCTAGCAGTATTAAGTATAACTAACAGTAGTAACTCAAAAGTATTAAGTATAACCGGAGTACTAATTATACTTAACAACAGAAACTTTTAATGACATGAATAACAGTACTAATTCATACAAAACTCTACAAAAACATAAAGAGATAAAAGACTTTAAAGATTTAGCATTCCAATACTAGCAATCAAATATTGAAATCTACTTACATCAAAAGCTTTTGTAAGCAAATCTGCAACATTCTTGTCAGTATGGATTTTGACCATTTGAATCAATTTCTTTTCATTGAAATCTCTAATAAAATGATGTCTGATCTCTATATGCTTTGTTTTTTTAATGAAAAACGGGATTTTTAATTATGCAGATAGTACTGTTATTGTCAATAAATATTTTAGTATGCATAAAATTGTACCCATAATCAAGTAGTTAATTCTGAATCCAAAGCACTTGTCCACAACAACTTAAAGCAGCCACATACTCAGCTTCTGTTGTGGAATTTGCAACCACTGTTTGTTTCTTGCACTGCCATGATATTAATCTACATCCAAGAAATTGACAACCTCCTGTTGTAGACTTCCTATCCAAGCTTGCTCCAGCATAATCACTATTAGTGTATGCTACCAAATCAAAAGGAGAATCTTTTGGATACCAAAGGCCCAATTTTGGTTGACCTTTTAAGTACCTAAAAATCCTTTTCACAGCATGAAGATGTGAAACCTTTGGATTGACTTGGTATCTAGCACAGGCACACACTGCAAACATGATGTCAGGTCTTGAAGATGTAAGATACATCAATGAACCAATCATTGACCTATACATATGAACATCCACTTCTTTACCATCTTCATCCTTAAGCAAAGGCTTTTGAGTTTCCATTGGTGTGCTTGCAGTCTTGACTTCTGTAAACCCAAATTTCTTTAAAATTTCAACAACATATTTATCTTGACTAATAAATATGCCATCCTTCTTCTGCTACACTTGTAATCCCAAGAAGAATGTAAGTTCTCCCATAGAACTCATCTGAAATTTCTCATGCATCAACTTCTCAAATGCAATGCATAGCTCCTTCTTTGTTGAACCAAAGATGATATCATCCACATAAACTTGAACCAGCAAAATATCACCTTTGTACCTTTTGATGAATAAGGTCTTGTCAATTTTCCCTCTTTGAAACCCATTGTCCAACAGATATGTTGACAAGGTTTCATACCAAGCTCTAGGAGCTTGATGTAGTCCATACAGTGCTTTTTCAACCTTGTATACTTTATCAGGAAAGTCTGGATCTTCAAATCCTAGTGGTTGACATACATACACCTCTTCTTTAATATTCCCATAGAGAAAAACACTTTTTACATCCATTTGATACACCATAAAATCTTTAAATGAAGCATAAGCTAAAAATAGCCTAATTGCTTCAATTCTTGCAACAGGAGCAAAGACTTCATCATAGTCAATCCCTTCTTCTTGTGTGTACCCTTGAGCAACCAATCTTGCTTTATTTCTAATTACAATTCCCCTTTCATCCTTTTTATTCTTGAAAACCCATTTAGAGCCTATAGCCCTTTTTCCATTTGGTAAATCCACTAAAGTCCAAACTTCTTGTAACTTGAATTGTAAAAGCTCTTCCTGCATAGCCTCTATCCAGCTTGGATCCCTCAATGCATGAATTACCTTTTTTGGGTTCTCCTTGTGATAAAAAACAAGCAAACAAGCAGTTTTAAAGGTCTTTATGGTTTGTTCTTTGTTGAATAGTACTAACAAACCCATGTTCCTCCAAATTCTTTGACATATTTCTTGTTTGTGTAGCTGAATGAAAATCTCCAATCACTTGATTAAGAGGATGATCTTTATGAATTCTTATAGTTAGAATAGGACTAACTTGGATTGTTGTATCCAAATTGTTCATGTCAGCCACTGCACCATCATCTTCATCATCTCTTGAGAAGTTAAATATGCTATAATCTTCCAAAGCAGGCATATTTGGATCAAATGGAAGTTCAATGCTTGTTTTTCCACCAATAACATTAACCTTATTTGTGCCAGCAGCATTAACAGTGTTAGTGCTGTTAACATTATCTTCCTTCTCTTGATCATTACATTCACTTTCTTTTCTTGGATCTTCATCAACCATTTTTCCATCATCACTTAAAGGTTTGGATCCATCATCATGAGAACTCTTTGGATCTTGGGAATATGGTGGATCAGAAGTCCACAATGGTAGCAAAATGTAATCCTTAACAGGTTCTGTCTTCTTTCTAGCTTAACCTGCATTATCACTTGCTTTTGTACCTGCAAAACCATTAGACTGTGTACCTGCAACAATTGGCTCATAATTCATTGTTCTTGTTAGTGCATCAATATCAAATAGCCAATCTGGTCCACTACCTACAACATTAGGTGTACTCTCACTAAACCTAATATGTAAGTTTTCTTCCACTATCCTTGTTCTACTATTGAATACTCTAAAGGCTTTACTATTCAAAGAGTATCCAACAAAGAAACCTTCATCAGCCTTACCATCACATTTGCCTAAATGATCTATGGTATTGAGAATGGTAACAGGACACCCAAATGGTCTCATAAAACTTAAAGTTGGTGTTCTACCATGAAAAAGTTCATATGGTAACCACTAACACTCTATTTTGCACATAGTAAGCAGTATTAACTGCTTATGCCCAAAAAGTAGTTGGCAACTTAGAATCAGCTAGCATAGTCCTAGTAGCCTCAATTAGTGTCCTATTCCTCCTCTCAACAACTTTATTTTGTTGAGGAGTTCTAGCTACACTAAATTGTCTCAAAATACCCTTCATCTCACAAAACTGATTCATTTCTCTGTTATCTAATCACCTTAACCTTGTGCTCTACTAGATTTTCTATCCCAGTTATAAAGGACTTAAGAATGCCACTAGTCTCATCCTTAGTAGCTAGAAAGAAAACCCATGTAAACCTAGTGTAATCATTTGTAACAACTAGGCAATACATTTTCTTCGTAAGGTTTTTTACAAATGTTGGACCAAACAAGTGCATATGCAACAAATGTAAAGGAAGACTGATTGAGTTCTCTGTTTTGGACTTATAAGAGGCTCTGTGCTGCTTTCCCTTTTGACAAGCAACACAGGTTTGATCATTTTTAAAAGTTCGGAAGGTAAACCTCTTACAAGATTTCCTTTAACTAATTTATTCATGGTTTTAAAATTTAAGTGACCTAACCTTTTATGCCAAAGTTTAGATTCATCAGATGTGGCTTTTGCAAAAAGGCAAGTTAAACCTCCTTTAGGAACTATGTTCTTTAAATCAACACTATACATATTGTTCTTTCTAGGAACTCTAAGTAAAACTTGACTTTCATCAATTAACTTAAAGTTTGGAGATAAAATAATACATTCAGTGTCATTAAAAAGAACACTATTCTTTTTATCACACATTTATGAGACACTAAAGAGATTAAACTTTAACTCTCTCACAAAATACACATTTTCAAAATCTAGATTACCAGTTTTAATGGTACCTTTTCCTGTGATTTTCCCTCCTTTGGGGTTCCCTCCAAAAGCAACATATCCTCCATCTATCTCTTCATAGTCTGTAAGATAGGACATGTTCCCTGTCATGTGCCTTGAGCATCCACTATCAATCACTCCTTGATCCTGTAAATCCATTTGTGGATTGCCCTACACATTAGGTAAGAAAATCAGTTTCTTTTGGGGACCCAAGCCATCACTGACTTGGATCTGCCTTGTGCATCAACATAATCAAACTTTTTTAGGGTGATTGATGCACTGTTGTGTTTAGAAACATGGTCTAAAACTTTATGCTTTGGTTTCCAAACCCAACAAGCTGAGGCCTTAACAACATTAAAATTATTTCCCTTAACAACATTAACTACTGCTTTTGGCCTAGCAGTATTAAATTTTTTATCCCTAACAGTATTAACCCTTTGATTAATATTACTGTTTTTAAATGCTGTGTTCTTATGAATGGGCCTCTTAATAGTTGAATGTGCTATTTTAGAAAGATATGACATTGGTCTAGCAGCATTCACTGTTGTTTTTGAGTGAGCAGCATTAACTTGTCTAGCAGTATTAACTGATACTAAACCAGACTTCATTAGTACTGCTCTTGGAACTAAGTTCTTTTTAGCACAGGGGTGAGTCTTTTTAGCAAAGTTTTGATGATTCACCCTTTGAGCATTGTTCCAAATAGGTTTTACCATCCTTTGATTTTGAAACTGTTTTTGATGGTAATTGCAATCAACTTGCAAATGATCAAAGCTTCCACACACATAACAGGCCTTATTAAACATCTCAAAATTGCTTCCTAGTTTTTGAGACATCATATTGTTCCAATTTCTTTGATTGCCTCTTGGACTGTGAGTGTTTTGCCTATGTTGCTCAACTTGTTTAACAATTTTCCTAGCAGTTTTTTCTTGTTGTTTAGATTTGACAAACTCTTTCTTAACAATACTAGGCCTAACTGTTTTCTTTTCAATTTTAGGCTGATCTCTTTCTCTCCTCTTGAAGCCTACGGCTTTCAAAATCATATACATACACAATCCTTAAAAAATTTCTACCACTTATACAAGCATACACACATCATATCTAAAGGCAATACTAAGAAAGGTTAAGGCATGTTAAGCCTTGCAAGGTTGAACAAAGCATGAAAAGGAAACTAGGGTTTACTTGGGAAAATTAGGGTTTTTACTTTATATTTTCAAGCCAAGGGTTTAAATCACAAGGGTGTGATTGTTCTCCTTTTCGCGTATCGACTAGTTGTTGGATTTACGATTTAAAGTGTCCTAGCTCCTCATACGTCACTACATGACCTCTTAATTATGATAGCCCGAATGATAGTGTGATGTAGCTAAAAAGGATTATATATGGTAGTTGTTAGTATAAGTACTTGAGTACTCATACGGCCTATATTAACTAGGTTGCATTCGGGCGTTAGCGTGACGCGTTTTCATTAGGGATATTTCATTATCAATTTACTCACTCGAGGTGAGTTCATAGCCCCTCGTTTTACATGATTTGTTTTATAAGTTTTGGGGTGAGAAACATGCATTGTTTTTATAAGTGGACACAAGTGGATATTTTATGTTATGATTACGTGTTGCCTAAGTAGCGATAACCCAATTGAGCCCATGATTATGAACTGTCAATTACTGAATTATGAGCGCGAATGTTATGAATATATCTATTGGGATTGACATCCCCGTTCGGGTGATTAGGTATCACTGGCCAAACGAACATATACCATGTCGATTAAAGGATGTTGTGGGTTAAAACATCAATACGGGCAATGTGGGCAATTTTATATTGCTATTTAATTAAGTCAAGCTTCAGTGTCATGAGCTTAGCGCAACGTAATTACATTTTATGACGTTTGCATTTGTTGCATTGTCATGGGGAAATCTTGTGGTCCTGCATTATACGATTTAATAAACCAATGAATTCACCAACTTTATATTGACATTTTAAAGCAATGTTTTTCAGGAGGTCAATAAGCACGAGGTGCAAGGGATACATTGGTGGTTTTGATTTGGATATCATGCATTAAAGATTTTGTCGCATTACATTTTGTATATCTATTATGGGCTAGAAATCTTTGTATTTTGAACAAGTGGATAAGTTAAGCTTTGGGCTTTTTGTAACAAATATTTGCTAAATTCAATGTATCAGTTTTAAACGACTTTTTGGTCGTTCTATATATATCTTGTGTTATTGATTTATGAAGTAACACGCCCCGAACACTTATTCCGCTACGACCCATTTTTTGGGTGTTACAAATTGGTATCAAGAGCCAAGGTTATAGAGAACCATGTCAAATGTTTTTGCTAGATTATAACCGTTGTCAAAACATTGCATTCATACAAAGGGTTTTTTACGGGGCATTCATATACTAGTTGTTGCATTAGTCGGTTAAACTAGATGCATTCATGATTGATATACGTGTTTATAATATATTACGTATATAAGGGTAAGAGTCTTATATTAATATACTTATATAAGCTACTTTTAATTTTCAGATTTGATCATGTCGGATTTTAAGGATTCTACAGTTACGTACACTGCGGTATCCAGTTCGTATGAGGACTCATCAGACATGGGGTCACCAGGGGTCGAGGGACCACCCATGATGCCAGAGGACCCACATGCGTATGTGGTAGCTATTTTTTAGGCTCCACCATCTCCGGATTACGTGCCTGGCCCTGAGGAGCCAGAGCAGGCACCACCTTCACCTGTTTACTTACCTTATGTACCGGAGCCGGTATACCCGGAGTACATGCCACCCGAGGATGATGTCCTACCAGCTGAGGAGCAGCCATTGCCTGCTGCTGCCTCACCTACTACTGAGTCACCGGGATACATTCCTGAGTCTGATCCAGAGGAGGATGATGAGGAGGATCCTGAGGAGGATCCAGCCGACTATCCTGCTGACAGAGGAGACGACGGGGATGATGAGGAGTCATCTGATGATGATGATGATGTTGAGGAGGATGAGGAGGACGAGGATGAGGAGGAGGAGGAGCACCTAGCTCCTGCCGACCCTGCAGCTGTTGCTTTTCCAGTTGATCAGGACCCATCCGATGAGGAGACTGAGCCGTTCGAGACCGATGAGTCTGCGGCCACACCACCATCTCCACCACACCCTACTTACCGCGTCACGGCTAGGATGTCCATCCGACCCCAGGCGCCGGCACCGTTCCTCTCTGAGGAAGATGCTGAGAGGTTTCTTGCCTTACCTACTCCACCATTATCACCCCTCTCTCCATACTCATCACCACTCCCTCAGATACCCTCTCCACCATTACCTATACCATCACCACCACCCAATAGCCCTACGTATATCGAGGCACCTCTGGGATTCAGAGCTGCTGGGATTAGACAGAGAGATACACCACCATCTCCTGTTCATGAGACTGAGATTCCCGAGATTTGTTTACCGCTTCGTAAGAGGCCGTGTCGTACTGCTCCTACCCCTAGGTACGAGGTCGGGGAGAGTTCGGCAGCGGGTGCTGCTAGGCAGGATGGACCTGCCGTAGCTAGGGCGGACCTTTATGGATTTGTTGATATGGTAGATGCCGCTCCAGGACGCCTGATGTCTAGTGAGTTAGGCTATGGTATAACGGATACATGGGATGATCTTGTAGGAGCCATCCAGGAGATTGCACCGACCACCCTAGAGGGGGTCAATCAGAGAGTTACCGAGCTTGTTGCCACTGTTGATCAGGAGGATGGCATCATGTATTCCCTGTTGGAGGATGCACGGGAGGACCGGTCTCTACTGAGAGGCCGAGTCAACATGTTGTTCAGAGATAGGCCATATCATAGACGCACTGCTCTACTGATGGAGGAGGAGGCCAGAGTTTCTCGTGTCGCTTGGGCACAGTCGATGGATGCCAGCGACAAGGCACGTTCTGAGGGCATGTCACTTTGGACTACGGTCATTGCTCAGCAGTCAGAGATTACCGAGTTACGGGTAGCGGACCGCAGGAGACAGGCAGTGATTACAGAGATGCTGGCAGTTGACTGTCGGAGACAAAATAGCTTATCGAGGCACTAAAACTATTGAAGAAGTTATAGGCCCAGATGACAGAGTTTCAAAGGCAGCAGGGACCCGCTAATGGTCCAGCCCAGCCAGAGGTACTGTTGGAGGCCGGTAGCAGCTCTTAGATTTGGTCATGATAGTAGCTATACTATGCAACCTGTTAAGTTTTATAGGTTATTCCTAGCTAGCAGACTGTATAGATCTTTTGTTTTGTTTAGATACTCTGTATATATCTTTTGTTCATGTATTGGTTACTTTGTGCAGCCTACTAAGTGTTACAAGTATATCTCGGCTAGTATGGCTTTAGGTTGTTTATTTTGTCTTGTAACCTGATCATTGTGATCATTTTGTATTTGAACCAATCATGTATGTTTTTCCAAGTTATATATGGAAGGGATGGATTATGTTATGTATGAAATCGAATTTATTATGAATGAATGTCGATTTGGCTACACCATTGTTAATTTCAATACAGTTGTGTATTTCACTGTGTGATGTTATCTCATTTTATTTATTATGTATATGTCGTGTCATGGTTATGATTTTATGAAATCTAACGGGTATTATATTTTCTTATGATTTGAAGAAAATGGCACCAAAAAGAAGAACCACGAGGGCAACACCAATCACAGACACTCCTACCACCACATCTGTCACCAATGCCTAGCTGCAGGCAATGATTGACCAAGGTGTCACTGCCACACTGGCAGCACGTAACGCAACCTGAAATGGCAATGATAGCCATACTTCGAGAAAAGGTGTCAGAAGGAATGAATGCGTTGTTCGAGAGTGTACTTACCAAGACTTTATGAAGTACTAACCCCTATATTTCAAAGGCACTGAAGGAGTTGTTAAATTAACTCAGTGGTTTGAAAGGATGGAGACTGTATTCCGCATAAGCAACTGCTATGTGGAAAATTAAATCAAGTTTTCTACTTGTACGCTACTAGCAGGTGCTCTAACGTGGTGGAATTCCCATGTCATGACTGTTGGTCATGATGATGCGTATGCAATGACCTGGACTGATCTGAAAAAGAAAATGACAGACAAGTATTGCCCGAGGAATGAGATGAAGAAGCTCGAGGCTAAGTTGTGGAATTTAAAAGTGAAAGGTACTGATGTGCTAGGGTACAACCAACATTTCCAGGAACTGGTATTGCTGTGTGTCAGGATGTTCCCTGAAGAGTCTGACAAGATTGAAAGGTATGTCGGTGGGTTTCCTGACATGATTCACTCAAGTGTTGTGGCATCGAAGCCGAAAACCATGCAGGAGGCTATTGAAATGGCAATTGAACTAATGGATAAGAAAATCAGCACTTTTGCTGAGAGGCAGGCAGAAAGCAAGAGGAAGTTAGAAGACACTTCCCGAAACAACCAAAACCAACAGCAGCCTTTCAAAAGGCAAAATGTGGCAAGGGCATACACTGCAGGATCTGGTGATAAGAAACCGTACAGAGGAACTAAACATCTGTGTACCAAGTGCAATTACAACCATGACAGTCCATGTGCTCCAAAATGCTACAAGTGCAACCGAGTTGGGCACCTGGCCCCTGATTGTAGAAGTCCTGCTAATGCTAATACTGGTAGTAACCAAAGAGGGCAGGTCAAAAGCCTACTTGTTACGAGTGTAGAGTTCAGGGATACTTCAAGAGGGAATGTCCCAAGCTGAAGAACAACAACAACCAGGGTAATCAGGTTGGAAATGCTAGGGCTCCAGCGAAGGTGTATACGGTAGGGCAGGCGGGGACAAACCCAGATGCGAACATCGTTACAGGTACGTTCCTTTTCAACAACCGCTATGCTTCTATCTTATTTGATACTGGTGCCGATAGGAGTTTTGTGTCCACTACATTTAGCTCCCAAATTGATATCACACCAAATGCATTAGACCATGATTATGCGGTAGAACTAGCCGATGGTAGAATAGTGGGTGTTAATACTATTATTTGGGGATGCACTTTAAATTTTCTAGACCACCCTTTCAACATCAACCTAATGCCCATAGAGATGGGTAGTTTTGACATCATAATTGGTAAAGACTGGTTATCAAAATTTCAAGCTGTTATTGTTTATGCTGAGAAGATTGTTCGTATTCCCTACGGAAAAGAGACATTGATTATTCATGGTGATGGAAGCAACCAAGGAAGTAAGACACGATTGAATATCATCTCGTGCACTAGGATGCAGAAATACATGCTAAAAGGATGTTAGGTCTTTTTGGTACATGTTACCACGAAGGAGATAGAAGACAAGTCGGAGGAGAAGCGACTTGAGGATGTACCCATTCTTCTAGATTTTCCAAAAGTATTTCCTAAAGACTTGTCAGGTCTTCCTCCGACTCAACAAATGGAGTTCCGAATTGATTTGGTACCTGGTACTGCACCCGTGGCACGGGCACCTTATCGATTGGCGCCTTCCGAAATGAAAGAGTTATCGGAGCAACTGAAGGAGCTGTCCGACAAAGGCTTCATAAGACCCAGTTCCTCACCCTGGGGAGCTCCGGTCTTGTTTGTCAAGAAGAAGGATGGATCATTCCGGATGTGCATTGATTATCGAGAATTAAACAAGCTGACAGTAAAGAATCGTTATCCACTCCCACGGATCGACGATTTATTTGATCAACTACAAGGATCCAGTATTTATTCTAAGATAGACTTGCGATCTAGTTATCACCAACTTCGAGTACGGGAGGAAGATATTCTGAAGACGGCATTCAGAATTCGGTACGGTCATTATGAGTTCCAGGTTATGCCATTTGGTTTGACGAACGCACCGGCGGTATTTATGGATCTCATGAACCGCGTGTGCAAACCATTTTTGGACAAATTCGTGATCGTCTTTATCGACGATATCCTCATCTACTCAAGGAACAAGAAGGAACATGAAGAACATCTCAAGGAAATTTTGGAATTGCTTAAGAAAGAAGAATTATATGCTAAATTCTCCAAGTGTGAATTTTAGATTCCGAAGGTACAATTTCTCGGGCACGTGATTGACAGCCAGGGTATTCACGTGGACCCCGCCAAGATCGAATCCATTAAAGATTGGGCATCTCCTAAGTCACCAACGGAGATTCGTCAATTTTTAGGTCTTGCTGGGTATTACCAAAGATTCATTGAAGGATTTTTGAAGATCGCCAAACCAATGACCAAACTCACTCAGAAGAAGGTCAAGTTTGATTGGGGCGACAAAGAAGAAGCGGCGTTTCAACTACTGAAGCAGAAGTTGTGTAGTGCACCAATTCTGGCTTTACCTGACGGAAGCGAAGATTTTATCGCATACTGCGATGCTTCGATCAAAGGGTTGGGCGCTGTGTTGATGCAACGAGAGAAGGTGATAGCTTATGCATCACGCCAGTTAAAAATTCATGAGAAAAACTATACTACTCATGATTTGGAACTTGGAGCAGTAGTGTTCGCTCTGAAGATTTGGAGGCACTATCTGTATGGTACCAAGTGTACGGTGTTCACTGATCATAAGAGTTTACAACACATTCTTAATCAGAAGGAGTTGAACATGAGACAACGTCGTTGGTTAGAGTTGCTCAGTGATTACGATTGCGATATTCGTTATCACCCGGGGAAAGCAAATGTCGTAGCTGATGCCTTGAGCAGGAAAGAACGAGATCAACCGTTAAGGGTTCGAGCCTTAGTGATGACTATTGGCTTGGATCTTCCCAAACAAATCTTGAATGCTCAGACTGAAGCACGGAAACCAGAAAACATCAAGAGCGAGGATGTTGGAGGTATGCTGATTGAAAATTCTAAGGATCCGGAGAAATTTAGAACGGAAAAGTTGGAACCACATGCGGATGGAACTCTATGCTTAAATGGCAGGAGTTGGTTACCATGTTATGGCAATTTAAGGACCGTGATCATGCACGAGTCCCACAAATCAAAGTATTCTATCCATTCGGGTTTCGAGAAAATGTATCAAGATATGAAGAAGCTATATTGGTGGCCCAATATGAAAGCCGACATCGCCACCTATGTTAGCAAGTGCTTGACCTGTGCTAAGGTCAAGGCCGAACATCAAAGACCATCGGGTTTGTTGGTACAACCCGAGATACCTCAATGGAAGTGGGACAATATCATGATGGATTTTGTCACGAAGCTTCCTAAGTCATCACAAGGTTATGACACCATTTGGGTGATCGTTGACCGACTTACAAAGTCCGCAATTTTTGTACCCATGAGGGAAACTGACCCTATGGAGAAACTGGCAAGAATTTACCTAAAGGAGGTAGTAACGAGGCATGGAATACCGGTCTCGATCATCTGTGATCGTCATCCTAGATTCCCATCAAATTTCTGGAGGTCACTTCAAAAAGATTTGGGTACAAGTTTGGATATGAGTACTGCATATCATCCGCAAACTGATGGACAAAGCGAGAGAACCATTTAAACTCTCGAGGATATGCTACGTGCTTGCGTGATCGACTTTGGAAATAGTTGGGTTAAACATTTGCCATTGGTCGAGTTTTCATACAATAACAGTTATCACGCTAGCATTAAGGTTGCACCCTTTGAGGCACTTTATGGTCGAAAGTGTCGTTCACCTATTTGTTGGGCCGAGGTTGGACAAGTCCAACTCACTGGTCCAGAAATAGTGCAAGAAACAACCAAGAAGATCATCCATATCAAACAAAGGATTCAAGCCGCTCGCGATCGACAAAAGAGCTACCCCGATTTAAAGCATAAGCCGATGAAGTTTCTAGTTGGGGATAAAGTTATGCTTAAAGTTTCGCCTTGGAAAGGGGTCGTACGTTTTGGCAAACGGGGGAAGTTAAATCCCAGATATGTTAGACCTTTCAAGGTGTTGAAAAAGGTTGGAGCCGTTGCTTACAAGCTTGAGCTTCCTCAAGAGCTGAGCAGGGTCCATAATATGTTTCATGTATCCAACTTGAAGAAATGTTATTCTGACAATCCATTAGTCGTTCCGTTAGAAGGACTCCATGTGGATGACAAGCTTCATTTTGTTGAAGAACCTATAGAAATCACGGATCGTGAAGTTAAACAATTAGAACATCAAGAACAAAGATGTTGGATGTATGTTTATTGAAAATTCAAAGGATCTAGAGAAACTTAGAATGGAAAAGTTGGAACCCCGCGCGGATGGAACTCTATGCTTAAATGGCAGGAGTTGGTTACCATGTTATGGCGATTTGAGGACTGTTATAACACCCCGTGTTTTAGGGTCATTGACGTCGTCAATAAATTCACTATGTATTTTTAGTATTGTACGCGTTTGCTTTTAATCGTAATCGTTAAGTTAAATCGCATAAGCTAAAAATTATCGTTCAATGTAAACGGGCATCAAACAATTAAATGTTTACATCAAGCAAGTGTTAAGTAATTATTTTGATGATAATTATTAACTTTGTTCATTTTTATTTTTATTGGTTACGTAAATTGGTTATGTTTCGCGATAAAATACGTTTAGGCATTCCCGAAAGCACCAAAACCTATCCACGCTTCAACAAATACCCACGATTATACCCAATACTCAAAATAATCAAAATATCATCATACATATGTGTATGTGGCCGGATATGCAAGGATAGAACCAAATAAATATCTATTTTGATGACTCTTGCCCTAAATATCAAGGATAAGACTTATCCTAGGGAACCAAGTCTTACACCTTTACATACACTTGACTAATTTCCCTAGAAATCCTCCTTTGGTTCCTTGAATAACTCTTAGGGTATATAATGCCCACACTAGAAAGCAAATACACACACATCTCTTTTCCAAGGTGTAAACAAAATCAATCTATCTCTTTCTCTCCTCTTGAAGCCCACAGCTCAAAATCATATACATACACAATCCATACAAAATTTTCTACCACTTATACAAGCATACACACATCATATCTAAGGCATACTAAGAAGGTTTGAAGGATTGGTTAAGCCTTTGCAAGGGTTGAAACAAGAAAAGGAAACTAGGGTTTACTTGGGAAAATTAGGGTTTTCACCTTATATTTTCAAGCCAAGGGTTTAAATCACAAGGGTGTGATTGTTCTCCTTTTTCACTACTCATTCATACAAGGTTATCTAAAACCCTAATCAATTCATAATTATTATTTTATGTGTTTATATGTTCTATTTAGCAATATTACCATTTAGGATACTTGTAAACATGTGAAATGAATTTTTACTTGTGATCATTGTTTTGTGAACTTTTTCACATGTTATATGGATGTAAATACGATGTTATAATGGAAGTATAACTCTTGTACACTCTTGGTTTATGTATAAAAAGTTCATGTGTAAACTTGTTAAATTAGGGTTTCTTTAATAAGTTTTGATTAAAAGTAAGATTAGAGAACTTGTCATCTTGGATACATGGACAAAGTATGGACTAATGGACTTATTATATGTAATACATAAGCTATAAAGTGTTGTAAAGTATTTGTAACAAGGTGTTGAAGCTTAAAAGTATAAAATCAAGCTTAAAACAAGTTTTTAACACAAACATCAAAACTTTCTGTTTTGGGACGAAAATAAAAGTACCTATATTATGTTTTATAAAGATAGTACATCCCATGAGGATTCCAAAATGATAAGAAACTCGAAAAACGGATTAATAACGAAGAAGATACGCTAGTTACGAGTTTACGACGATAAATACTTTTATAAAACTATTTTTATAAAAGTTACTATTCACCACAGAAACTTATACTTTTAAAACATCAATAAATTGATAAAACTTTTAATTACGAGAACGTGCTCGTAAGAATCGCTAAAAACGGAGCTATAACGAATAAGATACGACATTTACGGGTTTTACGCTAATTAAAACGTAAAAATAAGTTATTAGCTGTGATGAACAGTAAAAACACTATTCACCATAGAATGTTGAAAACTTAAAAACATCATATTATGATCACTCGTCTTAATACGAAAGCGTGGACGTAAGAAACGCGAGAAACGGACTTAAAACGATAAAGTTAGGTCATTTTCGCTAAAGGCGTATTTATAAACGTTTTTACTTTATAAATATGATTTCACTAAAACGATTAGATGGTGATGTAGCTATATAGAATTATATGTGGTTTTAGTTAATCAAAGTGCTATATTACTAGGGAGTTTCATAATGAGGCCTCTTCGGGGTGGCGTATCGACGAGTTGTTGGATTTACGATTTAAAGTGTCCTAGCTCCTCATACGTCACTACATGACCTCTTAATTATGATAGCCCGAACGATAGTATGATGTAACTAAAAGGATTATATATGGTAGTTGTTAGTCCAAGTACTTGAGTACTCATACGACCTATATTAACTAGGTTGCATTCGGGCGTTAGCGTGACGCGTTTTCATTATTTTGACATTGTGTCCTAATGAGATTTATAATTTGATCTCTTCTTGGCTCTAGACTCGATTTGTGCACTTTTGGTTTTAGTAATCGGAACTGGAGAGACTGCCCACTTATATCAATATCATCAATCTCGAAGTGAGATGTTTAATGTAACGTATGTATCTCCGTGACAAATGAGTCAAGTTTCTTTTGAGGAAACCGATGGATGGGAAGGAGTTGTGCATTGCATCATGGGTCCATGATGTGTCTTCTATCAATCAATCTTCGGTGTGATTTTTGATAGAATATGTATAGACCGGTTTCTGCCTAAGTTGTGTGGAGGGCTTCTTTCTTTTCACCCTTTATCCATACATTTCTTTTTCATTCTTCAACCCCTTCAATGCTTACCAAGACGTCATTACTAACACCTTGTTGTTATTGTTCCAGTGTTAGCTCAATCTTAGTTGGCATTTTTTCCCTTACACACATTCATCTCCAGTCATACCTAAGGACTGCTATTTCTAACTATGGAGTGTCTTTGGGTAGATCCCTCTGGTTCTGGTAGGATCGTAGGACTTATACCTAATCTAACCACCTTATGACTTCAGAATCGTCATGAAATTAATAGGTTGTTGGGTATATAGATCGAACCATAAACCTATTTTCTGACATTGTTATTTTCAAATACTCCCCCTCCACATGTGCTCCGAGATTCGAAATTGTTTAGAACATGAAGGAAAGAGTTACACTTAGAGTCTTAAAGATCACATTCGTCTATAATATATTTTAATCACATTTTCTCCCCGTATCTTATATAATAAACACTTAGTTTTAACATACCAATTGATTAAAATTTAACATGAAAAATTTCATGGGAGAAATCATTATACTTCGGGATATTGCATGGAATTCATTTTTGGGATGGCTCCACTTCAACAGTATATGTGGGATCAAGATTTATTAAAACTTGACAATTGGAATGAAAAATTAAAATGACACCCAAAATGTTGAGACGGAGTGTGATGCATAGTGAATCAATGTTATATTATTAATTGGACAATTAGTTTCCACAATTTTAATTTCACAGAATTGTGTTTGGATACTTAAAATGGCTATTTCATGAGATGTATCCAAAACTCATTTAAAAGCCTTTGTTTTAAAAAAAAAGTCCTCTCAGAAATTTGATTACATAAAATGACATTTATCGTATTACACTTCTTGAAATTTATTCAAGGGAAGGGAGTGTTGAAAACACAATTTTATCAAATTCCACTTTTATGGAAAAAAAATACACAATATATTGTAGACAATTTTGACATTGAAAGTTCTTTTTGAAAAATTTTGTTCAACGATTTTAAAAACATGATAGAAGACTTCTTTTCTATTTTAGAGTAAGCGTACTGAAGCGTACACTTCCCTATTACATTTGAGACCAAGTTATGCACTGAAATTTACATAAGTCATGGAGAGAAAATTTTAGAAATGACATGTTTTGAAAGCATTTGAAACTCTTGCTCGAACTTCATTTACACGCCCGTGTCAATGTTAATCAACATTTCTAGGTACGTAAATGTTATCGATTCCAAGAGACATGTCGAGAAGATTCTTTTTGGTATTTTGAAATTTTTTTGATTTTATATTTTGTTTTTGTAGGTTTTATATTTTTCTATTTTCTTTTTGTTGGTTTTATATTTTTGTATTTTCTTTTTCAAAAAATTTTATAAATCAAAAATAAAGAGAGAATAAAAATATTTACAAATTGATGTTTATGGATCAAGGCAGATTCATTGCTAGAACCTCGTTTCATTGGAAGTCAAACATCTCATACGAGTCATCTGCCGAAGATACTTAAACCTATCTTCCGATAAAGCTTTTAGTAAACAAGTCAGCTAAACTAGTATTCAGTTCCCGACAAAGAATAATTCAAAACATACCGCTTTTCAAACCTGTTCCTTTAAGAAGTGATATCGTGACATCGAGTGCTTGGTACGGGAATGTTGGTACTGGAATTACCACGAGATGGCTATGGCTGCCTTTGAGATCACAATACATAGGTATTTTTATACAAAGTGGAAGCCATAATATGTGAGATAGTTCTCAAACCATAGAACTTGGTGCCTCAATACCAGATAACGACACATACTACGACTTCTACTAGAGAACATAGAGGTGCATTCCTCTTTTTGGTAATGACCATCTGACTGGACTTATCACCACCTAGAAATTGTATGCCACCAGATGTACTCTTACGTGAATCGAGACAACCCGCGTGATCAAATCTGAAAAAGCAGTTAGTTTGAAACCGGTGTCCTTCGATACAAGAGACACCATGTTAACAGCCTTTAAGGTACCGAAAAGATCCGTTTAAAACCGCAGTGGAGACGTTCTTCTCAATCGGTTTCGCGGTTGATAGAGAGCACAATAACATGTTGCATGTAACAACATCTGGTCTACTGCTATTAAGGTACCTGATGCTCCACCATACTACGATATTTCGGTTTGGTCGAAAACCGAAGTACCAACTCAAGTCCAGCATCAAGGTTGTTTTGTAGCCATTGGGTACCAATGCTATCCACATGAGGTCATACCATGCTTTCTTAGTATCCTCTGAGTCATACTTAGCTGGTTATAAAGAACCATGAGGGATTGGTGGATCTAAAATTCCAAAAAGAATATCAGCTCCCCAACATATGACAATCAAATTGCTGTACATTAGTTTTTCTAAAACGTTTTGAAAGTTTTTTTAGGGTTTTCGTAGAACCAAAAATAATGTCATCAACGTAAATTTGCATAAGCAATATGTCTTCCCCATGTTTAGTTATGAACAGAGTTAGATCAATAGAACCTTTTGAGAATCCTTTGGATACCAAGAAATTGGAGAGTTCATCATACCAACCCCGCTCTTGTGCCTTGTTTTAAGACCATAAAATGCGATTCTTGAGAATGTAACATTATCAGGAATATATGTCAACAAATCCACTGTTGGTTTACGTACACTTTCTTCATCAGAGGTCATAAAGAAATGTTGTTTTAACATCTATTTGGTATCAAGCTGTAAAATTTGTGTGCAGCATACACAATGAACAACCTACAGCTTCCAACCGAACAAACTTGGTGCAAAACTCTTCGAAATTCCAATTCCTATCCTTTTTAGCATATCCCTTAGCAACAAGACGTGATTTTTTTGCGAATGACAATATTTTCCACATCACGTTCTGTTTTTCCAGAGCCCTTTAAAGTTAATGACATTTTGCAAAGTGGTCTGTCCGACTATTCCCATACATCTAATCTATCAAACTGATGAATTTCTTCTTGTATTGATTTAAATCATGCAGAACAGCCATGGCTTCTTTGATGTAATCTTTGTTCCTGTTCTGACTCACGGTGAGTGCGAACATACACATCTGCGCCATCAGTTTCTAGCTAGCGTCTTTTCTAATTGAGTGAGCAAGGATTTCAATGACTGTTCTAATGATAACTTTGTCCAACGTTTGTGCAGAAAGGATGGTGTTGATGAGAAAGTATGCATGTTTGACGAATCAACATTACGATATGATGTCCCCCCATGTCTTTGGTACCGGTGTACTAAAGATGTTTATAAATTCATCGTCGTCAAATTGTGCATTTTTAGATATTGGTTTCGCTTGAATAACGTCTCAGGTCAGTGACAATTGGTACTCTCTAGAGGTTGGAGTTTGATGTTGTTGATTGAATGTTCAAGAAGGTGGATCTGCAACAATCGTTGTTGTAGAAGTGTGAGTTGTTTTATTTGTTGACGTTTACAGAGATTATCAGCATCAAGTGAGGGACATCGGCAAGACTTTGAGCACAGGGCACGATGAGGACGAGAGTAGCTATGTGGAGAGGTAGCATATGTCGAGCTGACCATCTTGTGCAGGTCACTAGTCGCGTTTTTGAGGGGGTCTGAATTCCAGCTTCATTGGTGGGTGCATGACGTGTTGCTCGCATGATATCTATCTCTGCGCATAGCGACAGAGAGAAACATTCTCTGGCGCGTAACGTTCAGCGAGGGATCGATTAAAGCATGCTACTGAGATGATTCAAGTACCGTAGTCGAACATTGTGGACCGGGGTCAGAACTGACTTGATCTGACGCCATTTGAGGCAATTTGTCAAAGTTAACATGAATTGTTTCAACTATCATTCTTGTTCTCTTGTTATATACCATGTAAGCTTTTGATTGAGTAGAATACCCAACAAAAATACATGCATCACATTTTTCCTTCATTTCATCAAGATTTTCACCATCTCTGATGATGTAGCAAAGAGAACCAAAGAAGGTGAAAGACTTGAACTGACGGTTTCCGGGCATTTATGATAATGGTAAGGTGTTTTCTCATGTCGAGGAATTACAAGTGAACGGTTTTGAGTAAAACATGTTGTTGCAATTGCTTCAGCCCAGAAGAACAAAATAACTTAAGCGGCGCTTAGCATTGTTCGAGCAGCCTCAACTACGGTTCTGTCTTTTGACCACGCCATTTTGTTCAGGTGTTCGAGCAGTTGATGTTTCGTGTCTTATTCCCTCTTTTGCAAAGTATGCATGAAGAGTTTTATTAAGAAATTATGTGCCTTTGTCAGTTCGAACTGTTGTAACTTGAGCATGAAGTCCTCTTTGGACAAGTGTGAGGAAATCAATGAGAACTCTAGGTGTTTCATCTTTGGACCTCAAGAAGTGAGTCCAAGTATATCGGGAGTAGTCATCAACAATTACGAGAACATATTTCTTTCCATTAATTCGCTTTCTACCCGCATTGGACCACATAAGTCCATGTGTAGAAGTTGTAACCGTCTTTTTGAGCTCGGGGTAGTCTTAGTGTGAAAAGACTTTCTTTTTGCTTTCCCTAACTCACAAGAAGAACACAGATGATCTTTGACGAATTTTAATTTTGGAAGCCCATTCACAATATTATTCTTCGAAAGCAAGTTGATGGTGTCGAAGTTTAAATGAGATAGACGACGATGCCATAACCATGCTTGAGACGATGTTGCTTTAGCCATTAAGCAAATTGGATTGGGAGTTGTTGAGTCTTGAAGAGTAATGGAATACAAATCTGTGCCACGAGAACCTGTGAGAAGATCATTTCCCTTCAAATCACGGATATAACATGTAGACTTCCGAAAAGCAACTTCCAAATCCGCATCACAGAATTGACCAACGGAGAATAAATTGTGATTAAGCCCTTCGACGTAATAAACCCTTTTGATAGTAATAGCTCCTTGAACCAGATCTCCATAACCAAGAATTGGTGCAATTTGATCATTTCCAAACTTCACCGTTCCCAGAAATTTCTCCACAAAATTAGTTAGAAGTTTGAGATTTCCGGTCATGTGCTTTGAGCACCCAGAGTCAACGATGAATAGAATTATCTCGACGAGCTGCAAAAGAATTAGAATACAATGGAGTATTAGACACAGTGGAACACCTAGGAGTCTTATGTTCTAAAATATTAGCAGTTCTAGATGCATTTCCTAGAGGCATACTAACGTTTGGGTTAACATTTCCTTTTGGAGACTTAGGTTTCCAATTGTATCCGGGTGGAGTATACTTAGGATACCACCAACTGCATGTCTTACTAACTTGCTCATATAACTTCCTAGTTATGTGTCTAGATTTCTTGACAGTGGAGTCTGTTGCAACGGTTTTCTTACTCGATGTTGCAACAGATTGGTTCACATTATGCTTGGGTTCTTTAGTACTAATAGGCACAACCATTGGTTGTCTAGTCCTAGATTTTACGCCATTAATATAATGTAGAACACACAAATCATGATTGTCATTCAGCACACATTTTCCACAAGTAACACAGACAAAGTTAACATTCGAGGTCTTAGCATTCAAACTGTCATTACACGCAGTTACAGACGTTTTATTATTTGAAAACTTAAAATTCCTACGGTGGTCTTCTACTTCTTGCTTCTTCCCTTGACTATTGTTAGACATGACTCTATCTTCCAGTTGATTGCTCTTAAGCTGTGGTCTGCTAACACTAGTAGTGGGAATTACTCCTGTAGAGAAAGACAACACGCGTTTGTTAGTTTTTTTCCTAATTCTTAGGCAAAACCAGTGGTGTTCTAGCTTTGATTAGGCTTTATGTGCACTTAATACATTCCTGGGCAATCACATTTTGTTCTTGAAAATTGGCAACACAATCTGAGGCAAAAATCTGTGCAGTGACTGGTTTTAAAAATCATTGGACACATTATTTTTGGTAACTGACTTTGACTTTGAGAAATCTGTCTTTGCAAGAGAATCTGAAAAAAATAGCTGGTTTACCCTAAAAGTAGATGTCCTCCTTTGACTTAAAAGCATTCGGGTTGTCGAAAAACCGATGATTTTTCAAACTATAGTTTCTACATATCTTTCCTTTCGATCTTTTTCTATGATTTTCTTCAACACACTTATTGCAATACCTTTGTTTAGTAATTGAGCATTCAGTCTTGAATTTCAAAATATTGTTACACGTTCTTTCAGAAATACGTTTCCTGATTTTTCTTGAAAGATTTGCATTTTTATATCTTTTCTTTGCAACTCATTGTAAATCAAGTTCAAGATTAAACGCATGTTTCATAAGTGCTTCAAAACTCTTTGACATTGTTGCTACTTTTTTTGAAAGCCTTTTACAAGATGTTCACATTTTTCATCCAAAGTTATCCAAAGAAATCACATTGCAAATTAGTAACTTCATCTAGATCAGTGTACACACCAAGTATTGCATGTCTTGTGATCACATAAGAAATATCCATTAAAAGTCGGTCGATTTCATTCAAAACTGTGTTTTTTGAGTTTCCAGGTATGAGATTTGAGAGTGTCCTACTTCATGTTTCAAGAGAATTAAAGTATCAAACGCCAAAAACCATTTCCTCGTTCAAACACAAGTGAAAATTTTCTAAGTCTGCATTGATTCTTCTAATTTGGAGGCAAAAAATTTCCTTCGATTGTGTTTTGAATGAAAGGATATGTGTTACCAAAATCTGTTCGTTTAGCGATTGTTTGTTGGCAACGTTCCACTCCATCAAAAATCGTGTCAGCACTCTTTTTAATCTTGAAAATTTCTTTAGAGGTTTTACACTTTTGATCCCAAGGAATGGATTCGTCCATTTGTTTTTCTAACAAAGTTGTTTGTTTACGAAAAGACTCTTTGGAAAATTAATTATTAGAAGATGTATGACTCATCTTTGACGTTCTTGGAAAATAGTATTGTTCAGGCGACTTTTCCATTCGTGGAACGAACAATTCATAAAGATTATTCAACTGGTCATAATCAAACGGTCTAATTAAATCGCTTAATTTTGATTGACTTTCTTTATTGCAAGACGAAATGCTCGACAGATATCAGGTTAACATAAAACGCAAGATTATCATTTAGCAACCCATATCATACAGATGAGGAATCGCTCTTTGACTTTCTTGAGGAACTCAAGTTTTGCAAAACTTCGTTTTACATTTACGATGTAACATATTCAATTTTAGAACAGATTGACCGGTTTTATATACAATATCATCCAAAACCTTGACTTTGTTTTCTAAAGCAATGACTTTATCAAGTTCTTTGTCTTCACGAGTTTTGTAAAACTTAATCTGAGCCTCTTTTGCTTGTGACATTATGGAGATGGTTTCTTGATGTGCACAAAGCTTCTTTTTCATATCCCAAATCGTTTGAGTTAAATCATTTATTTTTCGAGTATATGCATTAGATGACTTTTCAAAATCGATTTTGTATGACATTAAATCCCCTTTAGCTTTTGCACAATCAATTTCCACCTTTGACGCATAATTCACATCATTATACTTATCAAGTTCCGCTTGGAACTTCTTAAGGTCTTTAAACATCAACTGATTAGTCTTAGACAGTTCATTGTTTGCTTCTTTGAAATGGACTCATATTCTGAGGCCGCTTCTCTTGTCAGATCTGTCAGGGATGCTCCGGTAGTGACGGTTGTCGTTACTACTACTATTGATGCTAATGTTGCTGCTGGTTCCAAGGCCAAAGATGTGCTCCGCAAGTAGGATTGAGGCAAACGCGGTTAATATTTCAAACTTGAAGAAACCATCAAATTCATCGGACTCTTTTTATGCCTCTCAGAACCTTGATACCGAGACCTTGCATCGTGTGTATGTTCCGAGATGGAAAGTAACAAATGACTCTGTTCTTGATGATTCGTATGTCTGTCGTGACATGACGCATCGTCTTGCCCCCCTGCGCTATTTACACAACTGCGTGCCATGGATTATGATCATCTTTACTCCGAATTCAATGTTGGGGCTGCGCGGCAGTGATGTTTTAGGGCGAAAGGATAGGATGCGGGCGGAGTCACTACCGTGAAACGAAAAAGAGCTTGAAGAATAAGTGTGCGGGGGCATGCTAACCTTCTATCCTAAAGAGAATACGGAGATTTGTGCCCATCTTAGTCTTTATATAATCTTTGAAAGAGAGCTGAGGCTATGGAAGCCATTTCCCTCCGTGGTCAGTTAGCCGCGTTAAAAGCTGCGGATGCATCCAAAAGTGCTAAGGTGAGGGCTTTGAAAGAGAAAAACTTGCGCCGACGCCCTTGAAGGATAATGAATGCTTTGAGTGTGAGCGAGATTAAAGGCTCTTGAATCATGTTGCTCTATGCTTCTAAAGAATTGAATTGACGTCCCTTACTGTCACCAGTTTTCCAAACTTACTGCTGACTTATCTGGTTTCCAACTTTCCCGTGATGAGCTTAATTCCAAGGTTGCCTCTTTAGAATCTGAGAGGGATTGTCTAGTCACGCAGGTATCCACATATTTTCTTATGTCCTTGACTGCATTTAACTCTTGCTTTTTTCTTTTCCTCAGGAAGGATTCCTTCTGTTAGATATTCGTGGACCGAGGTTATCTAGGTGTGCCACTCCTCTTCCACTACCGCTAGTATCTCTTGTTCATCTATTTATTTTTCCTTATTTCCTTCCCTACAATACTTGCTATGCTGATAGGTGGGCAAAAGCCAAAGAGATGCCTAACTTGCTTAACGCGTTCTCTTTTTTGTTTTCCCCCTCTGGATACTTGTTTTATAAGAATTCTTGGAAAGTACTAGCGAGATTTTTTACCTTTTCTAAGTATTTAATCATGCTTGATTCTTTTGCTAAATATACTTCATTGACCTCGTTGGCTACGAGTTTGGAATCCACGTTTGCTTGGAGATTTTGTACTCCCATTTTCCTGGCTATGCGGAGGCCAACTAATAGGGCTTCGTATTCTGCCTCGTTGTTGGTAGCATTGAATCTGAATCTTAGGGCATGGGTAAATTCCATTCCTTCCGTATTTATGATTATTAAACCAGCCCCGGAACCGTCGATGCATGGTGATCCATTCGTGAATAATACCCATGGGTCCGGGAGTTCCTCCCTTTCCTCCATCGGCGTATCTGATACGTCATCCTCTTGGCGTTCCACGATGAAGTCCGCCAGGATTTGCCCCTTTACCGACTTTCTCGGCCTGTACTGGATGTCATGTTCTTCTAATTCAAATCTCTATTTGAGCAACCTTCCTATCACTTCCGGATTTGACAACAGCTGCTTTATTGGCTGGTTAGTGATTACGACCACTGTATGTGTCTGGAAATATCTTTTTAACCGTTTGCTAGCACTTAATAAAGCAAGTATTAATTTTTCCTTACATTTCCAAGTTTTTATGTGAAATCTTTGATTAGTTTTTCGAAATCAATATAGTATAATATTTTACTTTCAATTGATAAATCAACCAATATATATAATGTTTTGGTGACACTTTTGATCATTGATAACTTTTGATTAACTTTAGTTTTAAAGTACTTTTTGTTGAAGTAATTGTTACTGAATTTGTTAACATTATTCTATACACCATATAAGCATTACGAAAAGAGTTTATAATTATAATATGATTAAGTATATGAATCGATGTAGCATTTTTCACATGTATAATTTCTTTAAAAACTCTTAGTTTAAAAATTAAATCTATACCGATAATACCCAAACAATTGTTATAATATGGCTTAAAGAGCTTTTAAGATGCAAACAACAACATTTTTAGCTTGTTATTATCTTGGGATATTAAATTTTTAAGTCTAAATAGTAGACTGAAGATACCTTCATACAATATAAATCGGTCAAATTTACTTTTGATTGATGAAAGTCTTTTCGTCAGTTTTTATAATTTCATTGTCAACATCTTTCTATAAATAGCTCGTTTTCCTTTCAAATTCTCGTTCCACTTTCGTCTTTCTTTGGCAATTTTTTTAGCGGAAACAAAAGCATCCTTAAAAGAAACTTCTGATTGAAGATTGATACATGAGTAGATGAGATAAACTACAGAATGAAAGTATGTTTGTGGGTGTGAAAAAATAAATGTCCATTTATCAATGTAAATGGTAAATGTAATTTAACATTTGCTTATTTTCATGCAAAAATGGGTCATTTATATACTTAATACATTTAGGCTTAAGTTCTACAACTCGTAGTAGGCTTAAAAAATGAAAACTTGGGGCCTTGAATAATCAGATATCTATAGATGGTTGGAAAAGAAAAACATGTGACTGGCGTTATATATATACAAGGTTTTACAAAATTTGAGGCCTTAAAAAATTGTGGGCTAAAAGCCCTAGCTTTACTTGCCTTATCTTTGAGCCACCACTGCTGCAGTAATAGCTATGCCTCCGATGGCGATGGCGATTGCAATTATATAGATGACGATACGATAATATTATTGACAATGCTCCAATCAATGAAGTTAATTCCACTAAAAGTTATCTTATATTAAAAGAAGATGATCTGATTCAACGTCAACAAGAGGAGATCAATAAGATAACTTCCGTTTTATCGGTATCAAATGATTATGCATGCATGCTGTTGCTAAAATACAATTGGCGTGTTACTACAATTTATGAAGCTTGGTTTGGAGATGAAGTTAAAGTTCGTGTTGGTTTGTTAGACGTTGATCTTGATCTTAATTTTCCTCCAAAGGGTAAAAAGAAAGTTGGTTGTGGTATTTGTTTTCAATCTGTTAGGTTTACGGATACCGCAAATTGTGGGTGTGGTCATGTTTTTTGTAGGGTGTGTTGGACAAGCTATGTTAAAACCGCTATCAATGACGGTCCACGTTGTATGACTTTAAAGTGCCCTGAACCATCTTGCCATGTTGCAGTTAGTCCCGGTATGGTTAACGTGTTGGTTGAGGGAAAAGAAAAGAGAAAGTATGATATGTTTTGGTTTAGGTCTTATGTCGAGAGTAATAATAAGAAAATTAAGTGGTGTCCTAGTCCAGGTTGTGATTATGCTGTTGAATTTGATGATAATTTTGAGGAGGATTATAATGTTACTTGTGATTGTAAGTATGCTTTTTGTTGGAAGTGTATGGAGGACGCTCATAGTCCTTTAGATTGTGAAACTGTTCGTAAGTGGATGTTTCAGAATAAGGATGAGTCTGGGAATATCACTTGGATTCTTGCGTACACGAAGCCTTGTCCAAGCTGTAGAAAACCGATTGAAAAGAATCATGGTTGTATGCATATGACATATGCACAGCCTTGTGGACATGAGTTTTGTTGGTTGTGTCTTGCTCCTTATACAGGAAACAGTTCACATTTTGATAGTACTTGTAATGCTTATCGTAGAGAAGGGGGTGAAGTTAGCAACAGTGAACAACGTCGTGAGTCAGCTAGGGAAACACTTCAGAGACACGCACATTATTATGAACGTTGGGATGCAAACGAAAAGTCAAGGAAACGAGCCCTTTTAGATTTTAACAAGATCGAAACTGAATATCTCAAGAAACTTAGTTCAAATTACAATATGCCTGAAAAAAAGTTGCAATTCGTTACAGATGCTTGGTTACAGATAGTTGAATGTAGGCGAGTGCTAAAATGGACCTATGCGTATGGATTTTACATACCCGAAAAAGAAAAGGAGAAAAAAGCTTTATTTGAGTTTTTGCAGGGTCAAGCAGAGGTTGGATTAGAGAGGCTTCATCTTTGTGCAGAAAAGGATCTACAAATTTATATTTAAAAAGAGGACGAAGAAGCAACTACTGAGGTTATCTTCAATAGTTTTAGGATAAAGTTAACCAATTTGACTAATGTGACTCATTCATACTTTCAAAACTTGGTGAGGGCATTAGAGAATGGTCTTTCAGAGGTTGATAGTCGTCGACTTGGATGCAAATAATGCAATAACTACCTGAGTTTTTTTTTTGTACTTCATATAGTTACAATCGATCTAATCCAATTGTTATTATTGATGCGCTTAAACATTTATTTATCTCAATCTCTTCTCTATTACATCTTTTGTGAATTAGGTTGGCTATTAAGACGGGAAAAGAAGAGTCTCAAAACAAACTGCACACATCTTACTGCTTCGAAATATTAATTCTGAACTCATGAGGAGTTTGTAAAAAAAATTATCATTGCTAAACTCTTGACATGTGACTACATCACTCCTCATATGCTAATATATCCATGTGTCACATCTTGTGTACTGGGCCGACGTATCATGGTCGTACCATGACCATTCAAGTGGTACTTATATGTACTCCCAACTGAATGCAAATAACCATGCACCCAACCATTTGAGTTAGATGTCTTCCTTATTCCTATTTAAGAACAGATCACAGTTGCATAAATTTCACAAATTCTATGTTATATAACTTATCAACTATCGTTCACAGTTAATGCGTTTATTTTACTTATGATAATTGGTTAAGGACAAGGATTGTAGTTCCTACGCTTCACTGCGGAAGGTTGGAATGATACAGTTATAAACTGATATACAATGAGGTAAACATAAGCATCATCATAGAATGGACACACATGGTTACTAATTAACAAATGGGACTTGTAGTAATAATTAAAGCTTGATAGTCGACAAAATGAATGATTCTATTCTCCCATCCAACTTCTGAACATACCATACACTTGAGTTCAGCAACTAAGTAAAAAAGCTTCAAACTTATACTGAAAAATTTCATATAAAAGGGTCAATATTCAAGTAAAGTGAGTAGGACAATTTAAGTGTTCACAGTTTGTAGTAAAAAAAGATCATAATTTTACACACACTTCCTCTATATCAGATCCAATAACATGGCGACCACCATCATGAACAGTTAACCGATCCCATAAAACCAATTTCTACTCTTCTGTACACCAAACCAGTGTTTGTTAACACCTAGAAATACATGAATATTGAGAGAGTTCAGTCCTAAAACGCGCTTGTTAGTACAAAATACATTATGGGCTAAAGATATGGATCTGAGGTCATTATCGGGTTGGGCCGATGAGTTGGATCTTGTACTAAACCAAGTAATGATCTGAATTCCCTGCACAAATAGAGGCAAACCGTTAGTCTTACCGTGGGGACGGACCCCACGGTTAGACTCCAGCGTGAGAGTAAGTACACATTTTTGTGAGAGAATATCTGTGTGTATATGAATAGGAATGAATATCGTACCTTTTGATGTGACAGAGTTCCTATTTATAGGTGAGAGAAATACTAGGTTTTCCTAATATTTTGCCTGCTTCGTTAATGGCCAGAGTGGGGCCCTTGTCGGGCAAGGGTCCGCGCTAATCGCTTGCTTGCGGATTCGGACACTCTTCCGCAGGCGTCCTACGGAAGCGGTCCGCGTCCGTCTTGTCATACTCGAGCCGTGCCGGTGCAGTCCCGGGGCTTTAATTTGGCTTGTTGAATTTGTATATAGAATTTAGTTTGGGCCGAGGCCCAATTGTGAGGGTACAGCCCAGGCAGAAGCCTGGTGTGCCCATTATACGTCATCAAGCCCCCTAGTCTAGTAAGTTCATTGCTTGCGATACTTTGATGCATGCGGTGTAGCTTGCTAGACTTTGTAGTGCCGCTAGACTTTGCTTCCGCGACTGGTGGCTTTTCCGTGACCTTGCTTATTAATCAGGTAAGGGTTGGATGACGTGTGTTCTTCCTGACCTTTCGTTTTCTGATTGACATGACTTAGTGTCAGTTATCCAACTGGCATCACTTTCGATTATCTTAAATCTCGTGCGTTGGTTGATATAATGCTTTACACGTGTCATCATCTCATTATCTTGCTTATTTACTACACCAAGGGTATAAATACCCTTTTGGTTTTTACTGTTTCTCTTTCTTCTTCTTCGCAATTAGTCACCATTGTTAAAAAGATTTTTAAGCTTTTATCAGCCGATTTCCACGTTCTTTACTGCTTCGTCTTTCTTTAGGCTACCAGGTTAGGTTTCCTTCTCTTATACTTCACGATGAGTACTATTCGTGATATCAAATCTAAATTAAATCAAAAAGCATTAGATGCGCTATGTACAAAGTACCATATTCCTGCTAGTGTTCATCCTTCCCTTCCTGGTTCAGACAAAAGTATTTTGCAAAGCCCTGACGGCAAGATCGGCGTATATTCCCGATTTTTTGATTTTGCTAACTATCGACTTCCCTTGTCTCAATTTCTTGTGGATGTTCTTGGTCATTTCCGTATTCATCTTTCACAACTGTCCGTATTTGTGGCGGCTAAGGTTTCCCACTTTGAGATTTTGTGTCGCGACCACAGGTTTCATCCCTCCGTTAATTTGTTTCGCGCGTTCTACACTAGTTCTTATACAAAAGGGTGGTTATCGTTTATTAAGCGCTCCGACGCGGCTCCTGTTTGCTATAGTAAACCGTTAGATTTCGTAAAGAATTGGAACGACCACTTTTTCTGGGTTGATTCCATGGTTTTTCCTCTTTCTGTGTCTTTGAAAAGTAAAATTTTGAGCAAAGATCCTCCCCCCAAACTCTCTCATTACGAATCGGAAGCGCGCAAGTTTTTGCGAACTCATACTGCTCCGTTCCGGAAATTTTCGGAACCTTTTTTGTGTTGGGTTGGTATTAGCCGTTATTACACACTGGATGAGAATTCTTATCCGACATTCTGGGATGGTGATGAGGGTGGGTATATTTTGTCTTTGTGTCTTAGATTCTGTTTTATTGTTATTATTTCTAACACCTTTGTTGTTATACTTGCAGAAATGGACCTGTTTGCGTTTATTCGTCATTCTGATCCTACTAAGGTACGGGTAGGGGAAAGGGATCTTGCGGATAGAGAGCTCAAGTTGCTAAAGATGACTGAGGGTCGTACCGTTGCCTTGGATCCTCCTGCCACCGCTGTCTTATGAGGCAGTAGCGACAACATTGACCGTCTTTTTGACGAGGGAGATAATGCTGGACAGGAGAATTCTGCTGAGAGAGATGATGTTCAGGAGGAGGTCGTTGCTAAAGATGATTCAGAAGTTGTTGTTGAGAAGCCCCAAAAGAAACGAAAGAGAAAGGTGATTGGGGATGCTAGTAGTTTTGCTCTTCCTCCAAAAAGGTTGAGGGATGATTATCAGTCTTTACCTTTTAGGACTGGCGGAAAGTCTCTTACTGCCTTTCTTAGCATAGTTCCAGATGACTCTATTATCCCTAGTGATGCTACGAGACCTGCTGTCACCGCCTCCGTGACCCCTACTCCTGATGTCGAAACTGTGGATTCTGTGTCCGAGCTGAATTTGCGGACCCGTCCTTCTCATGTGAGGCATGTTGTCTCTTCAGATAGTTCCCTTCATTTAGATTCATATTCTGAGGCCGCTTCTCTTGTCAGATCTGTCGCGGATGCTCCGGTAGTGACGGTTGCCGTTACTACTACTATTGATGCTAATATTGCTGCTGGTTCTAAGGCCAAAGATGTGCTTAGAGAGATTGAGCATACTGGAGATTCTGCGTCCGCAGGTAGGCTTGAGGCGGACGCGGTTAGTATTTCAAAGTTGAAGCAACCATCCATTTCATCGGACTCTTTTTATGCCTCTCAGAGCCTTGATACCGAGACCTTGCATCGTGTGTATGTTCCGAGATGGAAGGTAACAAATGACTCTGTTCTTGATGATCCGTATGTCTGTCGTGACATGACGGATCGTCTTGCCCCCCTGCGCTATTTACACAACTGCGTGCCATGGATTATGATCATCTTTACTCCGAATTCAATGTTGGGGCTGCGCGGCAGGTGTGTTTAGGGGCGGAGGTGAGGATGCGGGCGGAGCACACCGTGGAAAAGAAAAATGAGCTTGAAGATAAGTGTGCGGGGCAGGCTAACCTTCTTTCTAAGAGAGATACGGAGATTGCCCATCTTAAGTCTTTATTATCTTTGAAAGAAGCTGAGGCTATGGAAGCCATTTCCCTCCGTGGTCAGTTAGCCGCGTTAAAAGCTGCGGATGCATCCAAAAGTGCTAAGGTGAGGGCTTTGAAAGAGAAAAACTTTGCCCTTGAAGGGGAGAAGAATGCTTTGTGTGAGCGAGTTGAGGCTCTTGAATCTGTTGCTGCTTCTAAAGAGATTGAATTGACGTCCCTTTCTTCCCAGGTTTCCAAACTTACTGCTGACTTATCTGGTTTCCAACTTTCCCGTGATGAGCTTAATTCCAAGGTTGCCTCTTTAGAATCTGAGAGGGATTGTCTAGTCACGCAGGTATCCACATATTTTCTTATGTCCTTGACTGCATTTAACTCTTGCTTTTTATGACTAATATATATGTATATTTCCCCCCTTTTTTTAGAGGAGCTCGCTGAAGTCTTCCTTTGAGTTCTTTAAAGGACAAGTGGAGAAGATGCAGGACGAGCATGTGGGCGTTCTTATTGATCGTTTCACGGCTATAGATTCCGACCTTATGAAAATAACCCTCCATATGGATGCTGAGTTTTATCCTCGTTACCTTACCACTATAGCCGGACGGAGGTAGCTTCTCAACCACGGGCTGAAACTTGTATTATCAAAGTGCCTCTCCTCACCTGAGTACTTATCCGCTATGGGAAAGGCCATAGGTCGTGCTATCAACAAAGGCATGCAGGATGGGTTAGCGGCAGGTATCGAACATGGAGTGACTGGAAGGAGTATTACGGATGTTGCCGCGTATAACCCTTCCTCTGAGAGTGATTACGTTGCTGTCGTTAATGCTCTTCAAAGTGTAAGTTTTCCACTTCTTGCGTAGTTAGAGGCCCATAAGGATGCTAGTATGGCGGACATTATAGATCTTCTTCGTTTGGAAAGCCCTACCATCAAAACTTCTGAAGCCCGCCTACCGCAACCTTCACTTGACGAGTTCATGATTCCAATTCACCGATTGGAGGATTAGGTAGTTATTGGTGAGACTTCTTTGGCCTTTTCCCTGGAAGTGGCGCATAATCGTGTTTAGCGGCTAAGAGGGGATGCGACTGCTCGCCGTTTATCTCTTACGGATTCTATTCGGCCGTTGGTTGAGCCCTTGTCTTCTAGGGTTCTGACTGGTGAAGCGAGCTCTTCCGCGGATGTAACTGTGACAACTGCCCTTGCTACTACCTTTTCTCAGACCTTCCCCATCCCTGCGAGGCCATCTACTAAGGTTCCTCTATCTCCCAAAATTGTTTTTGAAGAGGAGGAATTAGATACCACTCCGGAGCATGCTTTAGCTCCGTAGATTTGTACTTTTGTTACTTTAGTGTCGTGGCCGTATGTGGCCTTTGTTTGTATGTAAACATTACTTGTAACTGTTGTTTAGTACTTGTTAGTATTTTCACGCTATCTTATTTTATCACTATCGCATGCTTGTGACGATAGTCTTAATGAATTGCTTGCGGGATGTTTCCCTGGTACTAGGTTTGCAATACCTCTTACGTACTTGAGTTGGTTGTTAGGTTACTCATTATTTTATTATTCGGGATAATATTTGTGGGGTCATGCCCTCTGATGTGCACGTCTTACCAATTCATGCAATGTTTAAGTAATTTTTCGGAATATGAAATAAACAAGAACTTAAAATAAAAAGTAAAAACTTATGAAGGTAGCTAGGCTTCACTTTTTCATTAATTAAAACTTAAATATATTACAAATAAAGAGAATTTAAACAATGTCCTTCTTTTCGCTGTGCCTTGCGTGCCAAAGATGTTTACATTCCGTGCATACATCATTTCTTGAGGTTACAAACGTTCCATGTTCGCGGAAGGGTATTTCCATTGCGGTCCCTAAGCTTGTATGCTCCTCTTCCTAATGCTTTCGTAACTTCATACAGGCCTTCCCACTTAGGTTCGAGCTTGCCCCCGTCTTCCGCTTGACTTTCTTCGTTGTTCCGATAAACAAAGTCTCCCAGACGGAAGCTTGTGCTTCGGACCTTGGCGTTATAGTACTTTTCCATCTTGGCTTTGCTTCTTGCCTCCTGGATTGCTGCCTGCTCTCTTTTCTCTTCCAAAAGGTCCAAATTGATTCCTAAGTCTTCGTTGTTCTTGATTATATCCACTTCTGTAGTTCTTAAGGTTGGCATGCCAATTTCCACCGGGATCACAGCTTCCGTTCCATATGTTAATGAGAATGACGTTTCTCCATTGCTTGACTTGATCATTTTTCGATGTGCCCATAAGACGTGCGAAATCTCTTCGACCCAATTTTTATTTTTCTCACCCAATCGTGCCTTGATTCCTTCCCCTAAACTTCTGTTTGCCCTTTCTACCAAGCCGTTGGTTTGGGGATGTTTGACGGAAGCAAAGCATTGGTGGATACTTAGCTTTTTACACCAGTCTTTAAATGGGTTATCCCTGAACTGCTTTCCGTTGTCAAACACTATTTCTCCTAGAAGTCCAAATCTACACACCACATTATCCCATACGAATTTTTTAATTTGGGCTCCTGTTATGGTTGCCACAGGTTTTGCTTCTATCCATTTGGTGAAGTAGTCCATAGCTACAATTAGGAACTTGACTTTTCTGAGGCCTTTCGAAAAAGGTCCGGCTATATCGATTCCCCACTTGTAAAATGGCCATGGGGACGTAATGAGCGTTATCTTCTCCTGTGGGTTCCTTGGCACGGGGCGGTGAACCTGACAGTCATTGCATGCTCTTATCAAATTTCTGGCATCTTTGTGCATAGTTGGCCAATAGTTCCCTAACCTCAAGGCCTTTGCTACCACAGATCTTGGTCCCGAGTGCATGCTGCATGATCCCTCATGGATTTCTCTCAGAACATAGTTTGCTTGGAGTGGTCCGACACACCGCAACCATGGCCCGAGGAAGGACTTCTTGTAGAGTGTTTCGTTTATCACTTCATACCTTCCTGCCTTGCAGCGTATAGCCCTTGCTTTTTTCTTTTCCTCAGGAAGGATTCCTTTCGTTAGATATTCGTAGACCGAGGTCATCCAGGTGTGCCCCTCCTCTTCCACTACCGCTAGTATATGTTGTTCATCTATTGATTTTTCCTATAGTTCCTCTACAAGTACTTGCTTACTTAGGTGGGAAAAGCTCGTAGCTGCTATCTTGCTTAACGCGTCTGCTTTTTTGTTTTCCCCCCTAGGTACTTGTTTTATGGAGAATTCTTGGAAAGTACTAGCGAGATTTTTTTTACCTTTTATAGGTATTTAATCATGCTTGATTCTTTTGCTACGTATACTCCATTGACCTGGTTGGCTACGAGTTTGGAATCCACGTTTGCTTGGAGATTTTGTACTCCCATTTGCCTGGCTATGCGGAGGCCAGCTATTAGAGCTTCGTATTCTGCCTCGTTGTTGGTAGCACTGAATCTGAATCTTAGGGCATAGGTGAATTCCATTCCTTCCAGATTTATGATTATTAAACCAGCCCCGGAACCGTCAATGCATGATGATCCGTCCATGAATAATACACATGGGTCCGGGAGTTCTTCCATTTCATCCATCGGCGTATCTAATACGTCATCCTCTGGGCGTTCTACGATGAAGTCCGCCAGGATTTGCCCCTTTACCGACGTTCTCGGCCTGTACTAAATGTCATGTTCTTCTAATTTAAATCTCCATTTGTGCAACCTTCCTGTCACTTTCGGATTTGACAACAGCTGCTTTATTGGCTGGTTAGTGATTACGACTACTGTATGTGCCTGGAAATATCTTTTTAATCGTTTGCTAGCACTTACTAAAGCAAGTATTAATTTTTCCATCGAAGTGTAGTTGATCTCTAGGCCCTATAACGCATGGCTAACAAAGTAAATAAGAACTTGCTTCCCTTCTCTTTCCGTCATTAGGATTGCGCTAACAGCCTCTTTTGCCGCTGCCAAATACATGATCAGCTCCTCTTTTTCTGTCGGCGCAACTAATATTGGCAGCTCGGCTATTGATTGCTTCATTTGTTTAAATGTTGTTTCTACTTCCGCGGTCCATTGAAAATTGCTTTATTTCGTGCACTTTTTTAAGGTTTTAAAGAATGGCAAGGACTTCTCCGCAGATTTAAACAGGATCCTGTTTAAGCTTGCCAATTTCCCGTTTAACTTTTGCACATCCTTCAAACACCTTGGGGATGGTAGGTTAAGGACCACCTCTACCTTGTCCGGACATACTCTTAGTCCATCTGCAACCACTTTGTACCCTAAGAAAGTGCCTTCCCTCATCCCAAAGGCATATTTTTTGGATTTAACTTCATGTTTATTTCTGTAAGAGTTCTAAACGTTTCTTCTATGTCTCTAATCACTTCTTTTTCCGTTCGGATCTTAATGACCAGATCATCGACATATACTTCCAAGTTTTGGCCAATCTGTCTTTGGAAAGCCTTATCCACCAGGCGCTGGTAGGTTGCTCCATCATTCTTTAGTTCGAACAACATTTTTGAGTAACAAAATATTCCTTGGCTTGTTATGAACGTCGTTTTCTCCTCGTCCTCTTCCGCAATCTTTATTTGGTGATATCCTTTGTATGCATCCAGGAAGCATTTGAAAGGGTATCAGCAGAGGGATTCCACTTTCTAATCTATTTCCGGCAACGGGTAGCCGTCTTTGGGGCATGCTTTGTTTAGATCCTTGAAATCCACGCACATTCTCCAACTATCGTCATGTTTTTTTTTTACCATAACTGGGTTTAACAGCCAACTATGATAATGGACTTCCTTCATGATACCGGCGTCCACCAACTTTTCTACTTCTTCACAAATTGCTTTATTTCTTTCCGGTGCTTGTCCCATTTTATTTTGTCTAACGGGTAAGCATCCTTCACGGATATTCAGTCTGTGTTCGGCTATGTTCTGCGGAAATCTGGTCATATCTAACGGTTTCCAAGTGAACAAGTCAAGGTGACGTCTCAGGAGCCCGCATAACTCTTTTTGCCCTTCTTCCGTTAGGGTTGAGCCTATCGCTACAG
>BQNB010028981.1:0-34601 GCA_026074375.1 Tanacetum coccineum
TACATTGAACGTTTTTATATTTTGTGATTATCAAAACGTAAAGATGTGAAAAATATTAGTAATGTTTTTAGACATTATATTTTATCAACACCACTCAAATGTGTATATGTGATGAGAAACTCATTAGTGGGAGGGGTTAAAATACAATCAGGCATACACCTAGGTGTAATGGACTCACAAACAGAATCTACAAGGGGTACTTGAATCATGTTGTGGCAAAGAGCTAGGTGTGATAGAGTCACAAACATGTTCCTTAGTGGTTTCACTAGACTCATGCCAGGTCAACAACAATATTTTTTCAGTTCTGTTTGCTGCAATGCTACCTGCAGGTTCATCAGTAATATCTTCTAATGTTGCCCTAAATCGTGGTGCCCTAAGGTAAGAGTCTAAAACGATAACACCATGTTCTATATAGACCTCAAACAACTTCAAGCTCCTAACAAGGGTAGCCAGGCAACGAACATCCTCCTCGTAAGCCAAAGCATACAACTCTTCATCTAGACTGGTGAGTGGTCTAAGATAATTATAAAACATGGGCTCAGATTCACTTGTGTAACATAATTTAAGAACCATCGTGTTCAGCGCAACGACAGTAAACAAATCCATATCGACCATATCAAATATATGGACACGACCACTGACATACATTCGGCCTGGATACCTTTGAAATTTTCCACCATGATGTATTCGAATCGAAAACATATTGGGTGCATTATCTGAAAATCAAAATCAAACTCTAACTTCATAAATCGACAATAAAACAAGTAAAGAACACTACATTTGTAAAAAAAAATTAACTTTGAGCAAAAGCGCTTCAAATCATTACCATAAGTCGATTCGAGCTGTTCGATGAGTTGCTCGGTGGTGCCCGTCCACTGTCAACGACGGAACTTTCATCCCGTGTGGTCCACTAACACCATTGCAAGTCGTGTTTGATCGAAGAAATAGACTGTAGGTATGGTTGTGTGTGTGATTTGTGAGAGAGTAGGAATATGATTCGAGTGGGAATAATCTTGTGAAATGATAGAGATGAGAGGTGTAAGTGAAATGAATAGTAAACATATTAAATGCTGATGTGATGGGATGGGAGGTGTACATGTGTACCCAAAAAATTTATAGAGTTAAAGACCAACGGTGCATGAACAAACTTTTTATGAGTAATTATATAATACTCATTACTTAACGACAAGACTTAATGAGGTTCATACCTTGGGGACCAAACACGCACCAAAATGACCATTTCCACTGATTTTCAAAACGAAAGACTGAACGAAGCTGAGTTTAAGGACCAACGGTGTAACTTACAAAAACAAATTACTACATCACATCCTTCTCCAAATCACACCCTTTTTCTAATTTTCTCTAAAGAAAGAAAAAAAAAAAAAAACAAAACCCCAAGGACACAAAGTCATTTATCCCAAAACCCTTGAATGGTTCACTCGAAACACCGATAGGTACAACTCACACTAGCACCGGATCCCCCTTACAATGTGTAACATATCCAATCCGACAATGACGTGGTCCTCGTACTAACCTCCACCCCCAATATATAAACCCACCTCAGTCCTCATCCATTTTCACTTAAATCCTTATCAATCTTTTTTTATATATATAAAAAGAACACCAGTCCACACTTTCAATGCGTGTTTAACTGAAATCTAGGGTTTCAGATTTTCATTTCAACTTGATTTCGGTGTTCTTGGCTCGAGATCCGAGCCAAGATCAAGCTTATCGCACTAATCTGATCATCAAATTGAGGTAATTCTTTTGTTTAGTTAGCTTTTTAAGTGGTTGATTGATCGGTTTGTTGTATTATTTAATCGATTTAAGTCTGATTCAAGTGTTGTTGATGTAAGAATTTGAGCGCGTGAGGGCGATTGATGTGTTTTATTTGTATCTGAATTTGAGCGCGTGTCTGATTAATATTTTTATTTGAATATAATTGAATGAAGTGATATTTTTTATTGATGGAATTTAGGCGCGTGATGCGCGTGGTTGATTTGATGTATTCATTTGAATTTGATTGATGTTGTTTTGTTGCTGTAGGAATATAGGCGTGTGAGAAATGGCGGCGGCGCGTGAAGGATTTTTGACAGATGAGCAAAGAGAAGTATTGAAAACAGCGAGTGAGAATACGGAGATGTTGTTGTCGTCTTCGCCGAAAACGACGCCGTCGTGGTTGAGTGATCAGCACATTAAAGCGCCGGCTGGTGAAGAGATGGAACGCGTGGGATTGCTTTAGGCATGTGAGACGGCTCATTCCTGGAAAGTGTATCAGGGTTTAGAAAGGTTTTCTTCATTCTGAAGGTGTTTGGGAATTGCGTGTTGGATTGTATATAAATAGAAAGCAGTGTTTTGATGTGTAATGATAGGTTTTGTTATTTTGCCTAATTATTATGATGTTGACATGTGATGGTGGAGATTGATAGAATTGCTAGGTTACTAGAAATGGTAGAAAATGAAACAATAATTGATGATGAATGAATTGTTACGTTTTGCTATATATGTTTCATTCTAGCGTATGAGATGTTGATGCTGTGTTTATTTATGATGGTTTATTGATTAGGGGTGTCTTAGGCTGCACTTGACTTATTCTGCGAAAGCTAAACATGTGACAACTTTTGGAAGATTACATGCGGGAAATCTTTGGTGTAATTGATAATGGAATTAGATGTATACACTAACTCGACATTCTTGTTTATGGTCCCTTTGTCTAGTGAACTCTTGCCCCTTAACTTCCTACTCTTCGTAATATTGAGCTCATTTGTATGCACAAGTTATCATGTGCACTGTTTCTTGGACAAAATGTACCTTTTTGTATGAATTTATTTACTCTTTTGCTGACTGGCCATGGTGGTGGAGGCAAGGGTACCACGGGAAAATAGCTTGACACTGATGATGCTGTTATCTATTGCAATGTTAGGGAACTGATGCTATTCAGAATACATTACTGTATATAGTTGGAAGTGGATCAGTAGGTGACACTGAATTTATTGTTGGTTTTGCTATATGTATACTTTTAGTGATCTTATTGCCTGAGATGTATAGTAAAACGGGATGATGTTATATGGATGGGGATTGGGGAAATGTGGTATATGTCTGATTTGGTTTGCTACAAATAATGATGTCATGAGAAGATTTGAAATTAGGTTTTTTCTTTTTATAAAAGCTTCAAGTGTAGGAGTATCTGGATGTGTGTATGTATAGTCTATATTTTAGTCTGTTTGCGGAAGTTAATCTGGAGTTTTAGTTTTTATTTTTGTATGAATATTCTTAAGAAGTTTACGGGTCCATTTTTACGAAATAAATTCTACTGAGAACTGTTGGTGGTAAATTAGGCCATCTGGGTATTATGTTTTGAGGATCACATAAATTTTATTAGGAATACTTTAAAATAGGATGAAGCTGTGTACACTAGCTATACAAGTATTGATCTTGTTATGTTTATCTAGTGAAGTCTCCCAACTTTCCTCAGTATTACTATCTACAGCTGTTTCTACAATTTCTTTGCTTCGTCTCATCTTCTCTCTTCTATTTCAAGCAAATTGGTATGTGGAACTTTCACCTTGGATCATGCTTAGTGCACCTTGGAACTTGTACCTTCAATTTGGCATGCTGTAGCCTTGTATATCTTTGTATGTATAATTTTTGCTGATTGAATCTGAAAACAGATGGTGGTGGTGGTAAGGGCACCTGGGGGAAACTACTTGACACCGATGATGATCTTCAATGTGATCGCAATGATCCTAATTACGATAGTGGCGAGGTAGCTTTATATTTTTGCTTGCGTGTTCTTTTTCAGTATATTATCATTTATTATAATACTAGTTGGTTACCCGCGCATAGCGGCGGCAATAAAAAATTTACTAACTCAACTTTTTACGTAATTTCCTACCCGCTTAGTAATTTCGTTTCACAAATGTATGTGTTCGTTGGGGTTTCCCGTAACTTTCCCGCAACACCATATTAACATCATCATTCTCGCATGTAAAAAGACAACACTCTCTCCGAAAGTATATAGTTTTAACGTATCAAGTTTATATTTAATTAAGATTAAAGTTGTAAAAAAATATAAATCAACATAAAATAAACTCATTAAAATGTAAAAAAAAAATTATAAAAATATATCAAAATGAATGTTGAATTAAAGAGCATAAAATTTTAAAAAATATGGTGAAATTAGATCAAAATAAAATTAAATAGATAAAAAGATATTTCAATTTGAAAATAAATGTGATTTTTTAATCAAAAGGTGACACATGTCACTTTATGATGTGATTCCAAAAAATAAGATGAATGGTCAAGATTAAGATGAATGGTCAAGATTGCACCTCCTTATCTTAATTTTTAATGGGTCCCACATTATAAATGCTTTATATATTTGTTTAAATAAATACAAATCTATCTAGATTATATAAAAACTATCTTTATCGTCATCTTAATCATCTCGTTTTTGCTAGTTTGGCACCATCACAAACAGTCCACCGCCCCCACCACACCTAATCGGTGGAGATCCGAAACCTCCAACACCTAACCCCCACCATAGCCGGCCACACACACAAACACTAACCCTTTAAATGACTCCAAAATCGTCTCCCACCCCAACCAGATCCATCCAGCTGAATCCACCACAGTATCACACACAAATCCACTACCACAAAATCACCACACAAATCCACCACCACAACTAGATCCGGCCAGATCTACTCAAGATCCGCTATCGAAGATCAAGCCCTATTGAGACAACAAGCTGCAAAACAGTAAGTCTTGCATTCTCTAAATGACTTACAATATACAATGTTTGTAACTGTTGACCTTAATAATGTTTTATTTTGTATATATGCAGAGGTTGTCTTCTTGTTAGGCAATGTTTCTTTCACAATGACCCAAGAAACTCAATAGGAATTGGTGGCGGGGTTGTAAGCTGCAGAGGTTTTCACTCAAGTTTTCGGGCCACTCAGGCTGGTTTGAGTCTGAACATGGGTATTACTCAATCCTTACTAATTTAGATTTACCACAATCTACAGCTTCTGTTACTGATGGATCATATATATTATTTGGTTTATAGATGTGTCAACAACAATGATAGTCAAGCCAGGGAAGGTTGTCGACTTTCTTCTTGAGAATCAGAATGTTCGTGACATATGACTCTTAAGAATTTATGACTCAAATTATAGAGAGATATGGTGAACAATTAAATCTTTCATAGTTGTAGCCTTTATTCAACACAATACTATTTTGTATGTTTCCTCTTTTTAGATTCGTTAAAGATGCAAGTCCATGTTTCAGGTTAAAGATGCAAGTCCATGTTTGTTTGCTTGATTTAGAAAAAAAATATATTAATTTTAAAATGTGTTTTTCTTTCTGCAATTGAAACTAAAAACATAGTTGTACTTTTAAATAGATTTTCTTTACCTAATGTTACTTGACTTTTTTTTACACGTACAATAAAGATGTGTAGCTACGGTTTTCTAACATTTCCAACATGTCCATCAAAGAAGGCGATCCCATAATTGAAAAAGTCACGTGGGCTCTCAATAAAAGGTAAATTTAGTTTGATTATTTTTACTATTTTTTAATAAAAAAATTAGTTTGATTATTTTTTATAAAAATTTACCACAGTAGTATTTTTTACTTCTATCTTGTAATCTTACTTTGGGAGTTACGTTTTTTGTCTTTAGGAGTTACGTTTCTAATTCTTAGTTTCTGATCGAGTCTATTTTATGTGTGATTGCAGGTTGACCGAAATGATCACAAAGAGTATCTCGAACAACATGCAAAATTGATAGCAGAGGAACGACTTCTAATAAGGGATGAATCCTGTAATAACCATGTTGTACAAGCATGAACACAAGTCGATACAATAGACTAGATTTTGTTAGCATATATTCACTTAACATACAATGAGCCACATACACTACTTATATGGACTATATGGACGAGAAAAGGAAAATGATTATATGTAATTATGGGGCACAATAGTTATTTTATGAATATTGAAAAGTGATCATGAATTATGATGTTACTGCTTATATCTTGTTTGTTACATAGATGACATACAATGATTGTTTTGAAGTATGACAAAATACGAAGTTATACGGTGTATTGGAAAAAAAAGCATAAAAGATATTCGTATTATTTTTATAACGTCACAAAAAAAAGAACGGGATCCAACATTACTAAAAAACGGGAAAAAGACAAAAAGAAAAACAGGAAAAAGACAAAAAAAACTCCAAGGAACAATTGTGCAAGTGGAAAACAAAAAAAAATCCAACAGTAAAGCATCTGTCGGGATTTTTGAGTCAGGGACCAACAGTGAAAAAATGACAAAAATATGAAATGACTAAACTGTCCATCGTTGAAAAGTCAAACTAACACCCGTTACGTATAACGGGGCTCGAGAGACCAAACGGGTAACAACAGTAACAAAAAAGGACTAACGACATCGACCCCCGTTATCTAGTGGCTGAATCCGCAATCGGGCCTAACCATAAGGACGAACGGTGTAATTTACCCTTATTTCTATGTTCAGAAGTAGCATTAATTGACTTTCACTTAACTTTTAGAAGGTAAAAACCTATCCCGGGTTTACTCAAAATGCCAACAGAGTTACTTGATTCAATCACTCCTTGTTGCAAACAAACACAATTACAAAATTTACAAAAGAAATAGAAACACACACATTTGAACAAACACAAAGATAATCCACCACATTAAAAATTATGATTTTTTTGATAATGATCTGTCAATATGTTAAAAACTGAGTATGTTAAAATATTGGTATAAGCTTATTATTATGTGTGACGAATTTAACAAGTTGTTTTGATAAATTCTCACATCTGTTACCTTATAATGAGTGTGAAGTCTGAGTCACTATTTTTGTTGAACATTATTATTTATCAGTGAAGTAAGCGTGTACATTCTTTTTCCAGTCATAAATCTTTATATAGTCATATTTAAAATGAATATCCTTGCCAAAATGCCAAGTAGCAAAATCTGTATTCCAGTCATGCTTAGTATTGTTGGACTTATAATCTGTTAATTTTGATAAAGGGGCTGCAGAAATTTCTAGATGGGTCAAAAGCCCATAAACTGACCCATATGTCAGTTAGATAATTAGGACGGTTATATGTAAAGGGACATGTCGTTTATAGTCTTCTGAACTCATCACAACCCTTCATCCAAACACCCGATTTGCACTTTATATATAGGGGTAGAAAAAAAAAAAAAAAGAAGATAAAAATTCTGTAAATCAATTGTAACCTTCACATTTATATATCCAATATATGTCCATACATTTTTCTACCACTTGCATGATCAAGAACACAGACTTGACAACATGGGACGAAATTTGGTATGTGAGTAACAAACTAGACAGACATGTCTGTTACAAACTTGATGCCTTCTGCAACATCAAAGAAAACTTCACTGTGACCAAGTTGGAGAATCAGAAAAAGTTTCTTTTCTCTTATGGCTTAGGAGAAGTTCTTATAGAGCAAGGAGGCAAGAACAATTTGATCATTCCTGGCGTTTACTACACACCAGAAGTCACCCTCAATACCCTATCACTGGAACTCTTGGAGAAACAAGGAATTGATGTAAACTTTGATGGAAACAAATGTACTCTAACTCCTATGTTCAAAGACAGAAAAGTCCTCTACTTTGATGAAGACAGGATGAGGAAGATGCACAACAAATATGTACAAGATTACTTTGAATCAATCACAAACAAGGAAAGCATGGAGCAAGACACAGTCAGAATCAAAGGGGATCTCTACTCAACAAAGGTTCAAACCTTCAATGACTTTGTTACTTTCCTTAACTTGATCAAAAATGATGAAATTATTAGTCAGGAATGGGACTACTTTAGGAACAGGTTTAATAAAATGGTCAAATGGTTTTTTAACCATTATTTAGAAAGATCACTCCCTGGATCTATCCCACCAACTGTTAATGGTGTGGAAATCCACCTATTTGACTTATACAAATTAATTGAAACTATGGGAGGATACCTAAATGTGCATTTTAGTCAAGAATTTGACAAAGTTGGAGAAATCATGGGATTACCTAAAGGGAATGGGGAGGAAATTAGGAGATGCTATATGAATTACTTGGAAATTCTTACTTCACACTTTAAAACTGCAAAAGCACCCTCAAAGGCACAAACTGGTGCCCTTTTAGAACCTGCATGGAAGGCAGAGATAGACAATGGAAGTCTTGGAACTCACCAATGGAAAAATGGTGAACGTGGTGCAAATTGGATGAGGCCTGCAGTCCCCAAAGGCAAAGAAGTACTAGAGCACTTTGGTGTTAAATTGGAAGACACCACCTACCCATCAGAACCAACTCAAGCACATCAATTGGAGAATCAACAGAAATTCTACTCAGTCCCATCATCATCAAGGATCAAGGAAGAATATGCCTCAAACACAAGCAGTGAAGACTTCACAGTCATCACATAGAGGTCTACACACAGAGCTTTCATCTTGGGAGGGAGAATGTTGGAAGACAAGATTCAAGCCTGCTCAAGAATAGAAGATTACTAAAGCTCATAGTATAGTTTTATTATTAATAAATGTTTATGCAGACTTAGGTTAGTAAAATAAAATGTCTGCATTATTATATGGGTCATATGTAACCTATTTCGGCCCATATTAGACAGTTATTATTGTTATGTCAGTTTATAGTTAATACAGTTATATTACAGTTATTAGGAAAGGTTGTGTCGTTTCATGAACAGACACAAAAGTCAAAGACACCCTTTCACAAACTATATATACTTAGGAATCTGTACTTGTACGAATCATTCAAAGTTCAATAAAGATTACTGCTTTATTGTTTATACTATGTCAATAGATTTTTTCTGCATCACCCATATCCAAACACTCCTGTATCAATACAATGTCCAATTCCAAAACACACTTCAACAAATGGCCAAGGCTTTACAAAAGCACTTATGGCTTTCCTAACAATGCTTGCTTATTAATATCATTCACAGGGGGTTCAAGCAATAAGCGAGCCATTATCAGAGGTGTAGGTTTTCTGATCATCTTACCAATAGATGTACTTTTATGGCGTTGTCGCCCAAAAAGAACAACACCAAGAGGTATGTATTATCGGTGGCTCTAGAAATATATAGAAAAGTTGATTACTGTGGCAATATATATAAGAAGATTCAATTCCTGCTTACAAGTGTGGCTTACACGGGGCAATATAATTGCAAGGCCCAAAGGATTATAGTTACAGTGTTCTCAAAATAGCGAAAAAGGGTTTTCGGGAAGAAAATAAACTTGGAGGAGGGTCTGGAGATGTGTACAAGGTACCTACCTATTCAATCCAGCTATACGTATTTAATGATAAACTCATACAAACATGTTTATTTATTCAAATTTTGTTATTTTGTCGAACGCCAACAGGCCGTTGTAAAGGATGGAAACATTGTTGTGGTAAAGAGACTAGCCTTAGGTTCCAATACAACAAAAGATAGATTTAAGAGTTGATGGGTGGGTGATCCTGACCGCTCAGTCCTTTCCTGATGTTCAGTGTAGGTGCCAAAGTTGTAGATACCACCACGCCTGATACCGTGTTTTTCGGGTCAATGCTACATACTGAAGAGGTCTGGTAAACATTTAATGAAGCACTTGACCCCGATAAAGCCCCTGCCTTGAAGTCTGGTTTCGGCTTCAAAGCATGAATTCCAGTGTATAATCTGTTTTTCGATACTGCTATCCATTGATATATTTGGGTTATATATCAGCAGGCAAAATGGGTAGAGAAGTCAAATAAGTAGAAAACTTGAAAGGTACTCAAAATGTATCCACATCCATAAAACCTTCGAAGTTGCTTTTTTAGTTTTTGCAAATTTATTATTGAAAATAATTTAACACATAAGCTATCCAAAATATATGTTTTAGCAAAAGCGTAACGTTAATACCATTGTGTAGAAGGTATGCACTTTCTGTGAAGTTGAGTTGATTTAATTCATTCCGTATTATGTTCACCAGTAGTTCTCGCGATCCGAAAATTTATTTTAGTACGCTTTGTTATGTTTAATGTTGTGCGTCGTGTGAAATGTGCAGGCCTTATTTCGAATTCTGGTGCGGTTGCGTTTTACACCAGGGTGGCATATTAGTGGTGCAGGTAATCTCATATTTTGATGTTTTTGTACTTTTGATATTGTATTAAGTTTAATATACCCATCACTTTACATTGTTTGAAGTATAAATGCGGTACCTTAATAATAGTTTAGATATGAATGCAGAATCTTGGTTAAGAATAGGCGATCAAAACTTTTAGTTGTTATCATGCAAGCAAAACTATTAGTACGATGATTAACATAGTTGTATAACTCCATAAAACAAGTAAATAAAAGAGATTATTTTATATGTTACATTTTGGGATTGTGTTTTGGGAAGATTATTTGATTACTATGTCTGCGACACAGGGCCGTCCCGTGGATTTTGGAGGCCCTGTACCTTATTATGCTGGTGACCCTCGAATAATATGTATAACAAAATCAGTAAACTTGACTAATAATGCACATTAAATTCTCTAATTAATTTGATAGTAATTTCTATACTTTTTTGTTACTTTTATGATATATATGTATTTCTTAATACAATCCATTCTAAAGTTGAAAAATGTATTTACTCCTTCATAAAACACCATTTTATTGTAGAAAAACGTCATAAAATGAGTTTAAACTAACGCTACAGATCTAGAAATTGGGGCCCTAAGAAAATGGAGGCCCTGTGCCGTCGCACACACCGCACATGCTTAAATCCGGCCCTGCCGCGACATGTAGTATCAAGATAATATTGTTTGACAAAATCACTTGAAAAGATATTTACGTATGTTTTATGATAGAAAACGAAGTTAGCATAACACAGGCTGATTTTTTTTAAGATTTGTTTTCCAAAAGCAATATTAAGCCAAACGTCCTTATAAAACCCGCAACCAAACTTTCTATTTAGGATCATTAACAAAAAATTTAGATCTCAGTTACAAGCAGCACTATATTACATTAATTATGTGTGGCCATAAATTCTATCTGATTTTTATAATTTATAGAGGCAAAGTCATGAAGTAAGTGAGCAAAGAAAACCCCATACTTAGTCATTGTCCCTCCATAGAACAACAAACTAGCAGCAAGATAACTACATTTCGTTAAATAATTATGGAGCAGATTATTAGTATTAATGAAACAAGATTAGTCTAACTGTGTAGAGATTAGAATTATGTTTTATAATTGTTTGCATTGTGTAAAATTGAGTTGAGTGTATGAATAGGTCGGTTATTAAAATAAGTATCGAGTTCAGAGATCTGTAAGGTGTTTAGCCGCATCAGAATTTAGTTGGTAATGATCTACATTTTGTGAGAATTGTATTAAGTTTGGTTGATTAAGTAAATTAGTGGTTGGAATTAGTGTTTAGTTTATGGATCTATGATGACGAGCATGGGTGGACAGTGTCGTGATTAGCCCGTTGAGTATAGTTAGATTGAATCTACTATGAGATTTATTAAAACCCGTTTTAGTATGTTGATAAAGCGTTTGTGTGAGTTTTCTTTCTTCTAGGTACATTGATTTTACGGAAGGAAACCTGTGTACCTTAGATTACTAAGTTATAATTTATTTTATTTTATTAAGATGGCTTAACATGTTTGTGCAACACAATGTTTTGAAGCCCGGTTCGACCCGGCCGGGTCAACCGGTTGAACCGGTTCCGGCCGAAAAGAAAACGTGGTCAATTAACCCAGGGTTTCATATTTTCGTAACCCGTTTGACCCGCCGGGTTTTTAAGCTGACCCGGGGTCAACCCGGTTCCGAGACCGGTTTTGACCCGGCCCGGGGTTTTGATTTTTTTCATGTTTTTTTATAAATAAGTAGTATTTTTTTATATTTGCATGACGTAATTTTTTTTGTTTACTGTTATATTTTGTAGTAAATCGTTTTTAGGCTAAATATAAGGTATATTCATAATTTATATATATAATTTTTTGTATTATTGCAAATATTATTATTTTTTTTATTTTTTTGAAAACCGGGTTGACCCGGCGGGCCAACCGATTGAACCGGTAACCCGGTGACTCGACCGGGTCAATTAGAGACCCGGGTTTCAAAACATTGGTGCAACATAATAAGAACTTACGGTTTACTTATGATGATAAAAATGAAAACAGTATGCCTTTGCATTAAGACCATTTTCAGCTTCTAACATCAGAGTTCTTACAATGTCATCCGTTTTATTTTTTTTGAGGAGATACTTAGTTTGGCCAAGGGGGTGGAATTAAGAGAAACATGCTAAAAATTTAAGATTCAAAGCGATGTCGGCTGGTCCAACATTACACGGGTTTTAAACTAATTTGAAATAGAGATAAACTATTATTGATTCCTATTTCTTAATAAAAGAAGTGATTATCTGTAAAATATAATAAAAAACGTGTATCTACCTGTTTGTAAAAGTATATATACTTTTAAATCCGAAAAACCTTGGTAAACTAAAACAATAAAGGGACTACCTAAAAAAATGCGAAAATTTTCGCAGTGACCTATTGGAATGCGTGTTATCCATATATGACCCTGACAATTTTTTTTGTATATGACCTTATAGATCGCGCATGGTGGCAAGAGATCTACATTTGGACACGTGTCGGGTTTTTAGTAGTTGATGAAAAAAAAATGTAAATCGCGCATGGGGTAGAGCGAATCACAATGTATATATTTTTTTTGCAAGTTTGTTGAAAAAATTTTGTATATAGTTTTAGGTATTGTTTTAGGGTTTATGGTATATGATGTTGTGTTTATTGAAAATCTTTCAATCATGACATGCATTATTCAGAAAATGAAGATAACATATCTTGTTATGTTTCTATTAAACAAATGTACTTTATGATCATTATGTTCATGATGGAGGTGAAGTTGAATTTTGCCCGTTTCATATCAACCTGCTTCATATCAGACCACCATATATTTCAAGAAATAATTTTCGAAATCAACTTCAAAGCTTACTGCCCGCTATACAGTTCAATGTGCTAACTGTTTTAAATGGTAACAAAACAAGTACAAAGTATCTCTCTAACCCTAGATCCCATATCTCTCCAAAGTAGCCTCTCTCTAACCCTAGATCCCATATAACCTTTTCACAGCCCCGCCCCTCCGGCCACCGGCTATATGCCGGTGGTCCAGATAACTCAACAAAGCAACTCCTTATAATTCTCGATTCAGAACTTTCAGCTCATATCTCTCAAGTGGATTTCCCCCACACATAACCAAAAAGGCTTCTAGCTTCTCTTCCAAGATCTGCTTGGACATTTGTCCAACAATGGGATATCATTTATCAAGCTTCTCGGGTACAAGTTACATCAATGATTCCTTATGCCCATAATCTCGCGAAACCACCACCCTCACTTGGTTTGCGTCGTCGTTACAAACTCACAAGGTTGGCTCGACACTCGTAATTCAATGATTCTGTTCAAACCGTTTCACAATGACGCCGTGGTGTTTTGCCCTTATTATTTGGTCTTTGTGTTCCGGTGGTTGGTATGGTATTGAGATTGTGTTTGTTGAGATTTTTTGCAGGATGTTCATAATATTTTATCTTAATGTATCTAATGTTCTAGCCATCAAGTCAAGACAAAGGCTAGCATATTGTCGTTATGATAATGGAGATTGAAAGGTCACCAATCGCGGATGTATTTATGGTTATGTTTTAATTAGTCTAATATCAAGTAATCAATTGTTGTTTGTTTCCACCTTTCAAGATGTTAAGGTTACTTGTTCAACAAGAACGGTTGCTTTTTGCAAACCATTTTAATGTACTCACAGAACAATTTTTGTATCTCCTTTATCAATTTCAATATCATTCACTTTTGCCCCAAAAAAAAATAGTATAAATGGTTAACATGTAGGATACTATTTAAATTGATATTTTTTTTTTAAGAAGCAACCCGAAAACCCGATAGACCCAACCCGATAACACGGCAACCCATAGACCCCGATTACTTATAGGGTCGGTTTTGCGGGTTATTTTTATTTTTTCAAAGAACCGCGATAGACCCCGAACCTATAAGCACAACCCGACCCCATAACCTATTGACACTCCTACAATAGCTAGTTCAAGGCATGTAGAAAGGATCAGCAATTGCATCAACTGCATAACCACTTTCTGCCAATTATTGATGTCTTTAATTTGCCCACTTGATATGAGCCAATATTCTTACAAGACACGTAAAATCTTATCTTTTGTTAATTGAATAATCCTGATTGAACTATTTCTAAAAACTAGATAAACATATACTTAAAAGATGATGCTGAAAACAAAATAAACGGGTAAATGAAGGAGGTTTTCTCTGTTAATAACAAGGTTACCTTGGGAGAGTACGCAATAGGGTATCCCCGTGCAGGGTCGTATTTGGCTATGGGCGGCGTGGGCGACGGCCCAGGCATCATATAAATAAAACAAGGGCAACAAATTTTTGTGTTGTAAGATATCTTTTATAAGGTGTTGTAGTCTAATAAAAAGTAATCCTAGAAAATAGAATGGATGTAGTGTTTTAAAAGAAAATAATCTCACCGGATAAAATATACTTACGTCGGAAAAAAGAAAGTGACAGAGATGAAGGGTGGAAGAAGGTATTGAAATGTAAGATGGAAAATTTGAGGTTGTAGTAGAAAAACAAAAAGGTTATTTGTCATGTAAGAAAGGAGTTTTAACTTCTTACTTAATTGTTTTTTTTTCCAACTCTACCCATTATTATTATTTCATCATTTATACTAGTTTTAATGCCCATGCACGCACATGGCTTAAACATTATGTTTTTTTATATATTAATTTTCTTCTCGTTATATTCGAAAAGTTGACTTCCACTTTAGAAAACATGTCAATGAAATAAATACTTTTTCAGAAATTCAATTGTTAGAATTTTAGTACGTATTAAACCAAAAGAAAAAAAAAGTAATTTCTTCTAAACCCATCAATGAATAGCTAAAAAACCTTGTTTTCTTTATTTATGATAATTTATGTGATTCGGTGTTTTTTTTTATTTTGTGTACAAACATATTTTAATGCCGACAATGAAAAATTCACTAAAAAGTCTTCGGCAAGATTTAGGATGTGATTAAATAATGTTAAATATTTGTTGAAACTAAGAATTGTTTGCGTTTGTTTTATTTTAAAATATAAAGTTTAGGGGTATAAAGTTTAAAGGGTCATTTGTTTATTTTTAAAGTTATAATAAAATTTGTGAATTTATAAATTTACACTTAACTCCATATAATTTATTTAAAATTAAACCACTAAAGTTTTATTAAATACCTCCTTCTTTTTCAAGTTTTTTGTTTCCCACAAATTGACTAAATATATTTTATTGTATTTTCTCTATTAGATTTCTCCACCAAAATTCTTTAATTTTGACCAAGTTGATTCAATTTTGACTTTTTATTGGACCAATCAGATCGCACGATTTTGCCTATATGGCAAAATCAAACGTTCTGATTGGTCTAATTTTGTAATTCATAAGATTCAATTTAATAGAAAACTCCGAAATAATGTTATTCTTTTATTATATAAAAGATGAGTTAAATTTGTCATTGTTTCATCCGTAGTATTAGTATTTTGCAAGATTAATTGTGCAAATTGAAAACTAAACTTATATAATAATTTATTTGTGTTGTTTGTTTTCCTTTTCTAGTAATGTTTAAAGATATTCAGTGACATAAAAACATTATTATGTTAAGATGTAGTAAAAATAGTATTCCTTCCGCCTCAAAATAATTGTTTTGTTTTAGCTTTAAAAGGTTTTTTAAAACTTTAACCTTAAATATCTTTTATTATTTTATACAATTTAAAACTCAATTCATTTTTGTATTTTGCACTAAGACTATATAATAATTTTTTTAGTTACACTCAAAAATGAAAAGGATAGATTTTAAAAAGCCAAAATAAGACAATTATTTTAGGACGGGGCGAGTATTAGGTTGGAGTATGTGACGGAATTAAAAAGTGTCCCGTGGTGTAACTAAACCCTAATTGAGTTACTTTTTGTAGTGTTAATTATTGTGAAAAAAACACCTATCGTAGGTTGGTAAGAGACGTTGTGCACTATTTTTTCGCTTCAAATCCTGGTTCCTGCACAATTACCCCAGTGTATATATATGGAATATATTATATAAAAATTTCAAAGATTTTAGTAGGTTGACATGTTGGTATTGTTTGCAAGCCAAACTATTAAAACAATGTGTTTACGAAATGTGGTAGGGGCATCTTTGATCGTGTCGCCCAGGGTAGCAGAAAACTCAGGACCGGCCCTGTCCCCGTGACTGTTTAACCATTTTCCTGCCAACGAAGGAGGTTTTCCCTGTTAGCTAACTTGAGACCTGACGTGTCTCTTTTGGGTCCTCCATCAGTCTTTTCTGGGAAAGGACTCAATGTCGAGTTCTTAATAGGAATAATGGTTGGTCCTCAGGAATGGTAGTCTCCCAGAAGAGTTCTCTCTTTCTCTATTTCATAAATTCTTGTAGGTGTATTTTTTTTTTTTCCCGTGGACACATTCAAGTGCCCTTGTTAACAAACTAATATGATTCTTAAAACCTCCAAACTTCCCAGGAAGTTTTGATTTTCTAAATGTGAAAAAACACAACAAAAAAAACAAAATACGAAAACAAATAAGCAAATACAACAAAAAGAATAACAAACACAAAAAAAAAACAAAACACAAACCAAACAACATGAACAACACAAACAGAAAAAGAACAAACCAACAAATCACAGCATAATCACACCAAACAAAAAACCAATACACCAACGCCACAACACGGCAGTACCCTCCTAAGCTCCTTTATCACAATTCCTTATTTCTTTTGTTAATTTTTTTTAACGGCATCTCGAATCATTGAAAGCACAACATCCACCCCCGAAGCTAGGCCTATGACAAAAACACGTTTCTGAACCATGCTGGGGAGACCATTGGGTATTCCTTTTGGCATGTTGTTCCTTCTATTTCAAGTTATAGCTCATCTAGGAGCTTTGGTATGATTTCACCAAGTTTTGATCTTATGGTTAATATGTGCTCCTCTGGACACTTTGTGGCACAACCTATGACTGTCTAGACTCCTTCCAGAACTAGAATAGTTTTTGGTTTTCTGCATTTAACCTAGAGAGATAAAATATAACCCGAATCAATAAATGCCACCACTAATCTTAAATTAGGTCTTTCTCTCGCGGATGCTGTAAATAACAAAAAATATAATCCTTCAATACAATCAATGAAACTTATTTGAAGTAAGCTAAAAACAAAACAAAAATGTGCTACTAAACAATAAGACGCTATTGTTGGATCGAATTATCTAACCTTCTAATCAAAATATACCAAAAGTAATAGTTTTTCTATTAATCAAATTTCTGTCATCATCTTTTTACAAGTATATATAAATGAGTTCTATATATAATGAAATTAAAAGGGACTGTCTAACGTTGATTCGGTTGATGAACCGATGCATCCTTTGGTGAAATAACTGTAAAACGGTTATGTAACCGTTTTTCTATAACTGTCATATTTGATAGCGGGTATGATTACCCATTAGATTGGGTTTGACCCGATTTGACCCAATATTCTCCCTTCTAATCATAAGCGCTGTGGGTTATAGGATCTTTAAAGTCCTATGGAAGCTGTTCAAGGTTAAGAATTTGAATCTTCGGGAGTGCCTTTGTGAGTAAGTCTACTTTTGGAATTCCTCCACTTGACAAAGTTCGACTTGTAATGTACTTCTCTTAGTCCCCGGACGCATTCTACTAATGAAAAGGTGATACTTGGTGTCTCGATTTGTTTAGGCTTCATCCATGAAATAGAGCTACTCTGGGATAGTTCCTTCATAAGTGCTAATGCATACTTTGTTGTTCAACTGTGTATTGGTAATAATTTTTTTTTCCTCTTCTTGAGTGAGTGTAAGCTTGCTTAGTAATCTATTTTAACCCACATAATGCTTGAGTGTTGCCTGCTATTGTGTTGTGATGAATTCTTGTTTGCAGACATGATGATGATGCTTATAGTGGCTTGTTTTTTATGTGTACTCCCAGCTGAATGGGATTCTCCATAGTAGAAAATTTATGCCCGGTAGTTCCTTTCTCTTCTTGAGTGTTGACACTCTCCTTATATATATACATCTATCAACAAGTGTTTTTATACACCAAACAAATTTCAACTACTACATGGAAAACCAAAATTTGTGTAGGCACTGTGGAGCAAGAACTATAATAACAACTTCATGGACTCCTAGAAACCCCGGACGTCGTTTTCACCTTTGCTCAAATTGTGGTTTAAGTCATTGGTTTGATCCACCAATGTGTGCAAGAGCTGTGACTATCATTCCGGGTTTATTGAGAAGAATCAATAATTTAGAAGAAAATGTAAGGGTGAATGCCAGTGAAGCAAGAAGAATGAAAGTTATTCTATTATTTAGTTGGTTTATTTTTGTTTTGTATTTCTTCATGAAAGAATGAAAGAATCTTCATATGCTTTTAATTAACAACAAGTGTTTGTAGACACTATTTTAGTTTTGAATAAAAAATTTAAGTTTAATTATTTGGTTCTTCTCCTATTTATGCTATGTCTTTATATAAGGTGCCAAGGTCTGTTTTGTCTTCCATGGAAGCAATTCGTAGAATTTTTTTCTACGGTTCTCAAGAAGCTGATAAGAATATTACATGGGTTAAATGGAGTAAAGTTCTAGCAGCAAAACAATTCGGTGGTCTTGGAGCTTCTAGCCTCTTTTCTCTTAATAGAGCCCTTCTCATGAGATGGGTTTGGCGTTTTATTTTTCATGATAATTCGTTTTGGTGTCGTTTTATTTCGGCGGTTCATGGTCCTTCGTTTCAGGTTCGATATGGTACTTCGTTATGGAGAACCATTACTAGTGAGGTTAATGGACTGAAGGCCCAAGGAGTTGATAGTTTATCTCACTGTTTAAAACGGGTGGGAAACGGTTTGTCTCCTAAATTTTGGTTCGATCCCTGGATTGTTAATGTCAAGCTGTGTAACGAGTTTTCGCGTCTTTTTGCCTTGAACTTAACAAATCGATTAGTGTGGCGGAGAAGTTACAGCATTCGGTTGATACGTCTTTTCGGCGGCCCGTTAGGGGAGGGAGCGAGTCGGCTCAATTGGAGTCGTTATCTGAATTAATTGAAGGGATTATTTTGTCTAATTCTCATGACCGTTAGTTTTGGGACATGAATGGTTCTGGGACTTACAGAGTTAAGGATGTTCGTAATATGCATGATGATTTTTTTCTCCCCAAAGATGAAGTGGCTACGCGTTGGCTTCCTCATCTTCCTATTAAGCTCAATGTGTTTGCTTGGAGATTATATCTTGATCGTTTGCCGACTAAATCAAATCTGATTCGAAGGGGTATTCAGGTTGGCTCCCCTATATGCCCGAACTGTATTTCTTATGATGAAGATGTGCCGCACATTTTTTTCAAGTGTCCTTTGGCGATTGAAGTCTCTCGGGCTGTTTGTCGTTGGTGGGATGTGGTGTGGGTGCCTTGTGGCTCTTACTCCGAGTGGCTTTCTTGGTTGTTGTCGATTAAAATGGGTTCCAGGATTAAAAGTCTATATGTTTCCTGGTGGACGATTTGGATGCACAGAAATTTAGAGATTTTTTCGTCAAAAAAGCCTCGGAAAGCAATGATGTTTGACGACATTGTTGAGCGTTCTTTTTTATGGTTTTCCTCTAGATGTAAATTTTCTTTTAGTTGGGATGTTTGGTGTAAAAACCCTTCTCTTATTTCTTTGTAAGTTTGTGCTAGCTTCTTGCTAGTTTTTTTCTAATAATAGTTGCCATTAAAAAAAAAGACTAAATTTAAGATTAATGTCATTACTTTATAATTTCTTTAAAACAAAAGTTAATGTCATTATTCATCCTAAACTCAACATTTATATATAGATATAAATAGATAGATAGATTTAGTGTCAACTGCAAAAATAATCCTTGTGGTTTGTAGTTTCTGGCACTAATCATCCTTAGCCGATACTATTATCACTAATCATTCCTGAGTAACCAAATGTCCGACAAAAATCATCCTTATTGGAGATGATTTTTGCAAAAAGTTTAACAAAAAGTTTTGCAATTTTTTGCAAAAATCATCCCTTTAGGGATGATTCTTGCCGAACGTTTCACCACTCAGAATGATTAGTGTCAATAGTATCGGCTAAGAATGATTAGTGCCACAAACTACAAACAACAGGGATATTTTTTGCAGTTTACTCATAGATTTATCTATGTTACACACCAACTCAACATTTATGATACACAACAACTCAAGTATTCGACCATCATTTCGTTTCATATTTATGACGCAAGCTTTCACTCAACCATTTATCATCATTTTAGTTCCAACCCAACCATTTCTATTATTTATCATACTTAATCATCTGTATCATGTTCCACTAAACCAGCTCAACCATTTTCATTTCATATTAATCATACTTATTCATATTTATCATGTTCCACTCAACCAACTCAGCCATTTTCATTTCATATTTATAATATTTATCATGTTCCACTCAACCAACTCAGCCATTTTCATTTCATATTTATAATACTAGATCATCTTTATTATACTTTCGTTACACACAAACCAAGCGGGTTTCTGGGTGACTTTGTGTATGGGTGTTTCATTTATGGTCACTAACTCTCACTCGTATTGGTTATGGTGAGTTAATGGTTTTGGTTATGGTGGTCGAAAACTAGAAGTGTTTACAGGTATGTGGTTTCGTTTTGGTTAGGTTATGATTGGGGGACGGATTTAGTCTTTTATTTGGCCCGGGTCTAGCCGTTTAATGGCCGGATCTAGCCGGGTATGGTTATGGTTATGTTTTCGTTATGGTTTTACGAGAACGATAAGTGTTTATAGTTTTTTTTTAAACTGCAAGTTAGTTGTAAGTGATTCGAGTTCACAGTGACATCCAATTGGGGAGTATGCAAGACTCAAACCTTCGCCTTAGGGGATAAACCCCACTCCTTTTTCGCTCCTGAAGGAAAACCCCCACGGCGAGCTTGAACCCAAGACCTCTCGCATGTGGTAACAACCTCTCCAAGGTTACCCTTGATGGCCATCTGAGCTAGCCCAGATGGTTAAGTGTTTATAGTTTTTTGGTTATGGTTTTATGAAAAAAAAAGTGTTTACAGTTCTTATCAATGTTGGTTGAACCATTGATGTTACCTGACCGTTACTAGCCGGGTTTTTGAGGATTCAAAACCTGGATTGGGTTTCACTCACCAAAACCTGCCGGTTTTTTTTACCTTTTTGCTTTGTTTCTCTATGTGACCAACATGGATCATATAGTTAATATATGACATAAAACCTTAGAACTACTAACAAATGAAACTACAACCTTCATAATTTTGGCTTCCTAGCATAAGACTCTGTATAGACATTTAAAACTGTAATAACGTTGGACAAGTTTTTATAGTTCCATATATGCTTCCTTCCATTGTTACGCAAATCAGTTAACATGATTTTCAATGTTTCTTCATTAAACGATTTAAAAATAAAATAGACATGCAAGTTAAAATTAAGTCAAAAAGTAAGCAAGAAAGACATAATCAATTTATTATTATATATCCTTTTTCACAAGAAGTCTATTCCAGTATCTTGTTAACGGATCTTCATATTATGTTGTCTTACAAAGACAACGTTAATTGAAAAAAAATAAGACTCAGCTTTCATACTTTAAGAGGTGGATTGAAAAAGTCACACTACTACAAAATGAAGCTAAAGCAACACCAATAAAGTGTTGTATTACGTTGCATTATGTCTTTAAAATGTTGCATTATGCCTAATGTGACACTTTACCAAGTGTTGTTTTATGTAACGTTGCCTTTAGGTATATGCAACACTTATTATTGGAATAAGCAACACTTCTTAAAAGTGTTGCTCATGTTTAGCAAATGAATTACTTTGTAATGCAACACTTTTTAAACTCAAATGCAACACTTCGCACGCCCAAACACAACATTTTTTTACGTAAGTGCAACACTTTTAAGAATCATATGCAACATTGCTATAAATAAGTGCAACACTTTCTCACGAAACTACAACACTTCTTTATTTAGTATTACTAAATGAGCAACACTTTGATTTATCAATTGCAACACTTTGTGTTGTTTTCTAGCACATAGTTGCAACACTTTTTAATGATTTGTAACACTTTTTAATGCAATATAAATGATATAAATGTCATCGTAGTAATAAAATTCCATCAATAATAAGAAACATAATGTATATTGTGCTTATAGATACATGTAAAATAACTAACATAAAATGTCTTGTCTACAGCAAATGCAATTATTAAATTACAATCCTAGAAATAATCTTGACATCTTCTTTGCAAATCTTCACTCGCAACATGACATAGGCAAAAAACAAAAAAAAAACAAAAAAACTTGTAGCCTGGTACACATGAAAACAATAAAGAATACGCACTACTACAAAAAAAGCCATAAAGCCCAGTTGAAAAAGGTCATAGAGCCCTATTTTACATACGGGGTCAAAGAGGAGGGGACTCTATTCGAAAAGCATATAGAACCCGGTTTTAGAAACACCACATTTACGAGTCTGCAAAGTTAAACTTGTTCCAATCTTCCCATATAAAGACCCACTATCTAAAACTGTGGACTTGCTTTCTACAATGTTACTCGAGGCTCTCTCAGAACTCGCTGTGTGAACTCTGCAGTTGCTCTTCAACAACAGCTTGTTCTCTCTCCGTGTTTTCAGCAAATGCCCATTCACAACATTCATGTATATATTAGATGACTGAAAGTGAACATACAATAATAGCGCGGAGTGTACAATGAGTTAATTATTTTTAGCATATGCTTCCTCAACTTTTTTCTCCTTGCTTTAATCCTAATATACATAAAAACAGAGTATAAATACATTATTTTCATAAGGAGTAATCAATGAGCACCCAAGTGAGTACGTGTTTCCTTATAATAATCAGGTAATCCTTATGCTTAACTATTTACAATTTAATGCATAACTAATAACAAGAAACTTGTGCAGAATCAAAACATTTAGAATCCAAAAACATCAAATATTGAGGTCAGGCAGGTTGCAAAACAAGTCAGAAGAGGTCAGGAAGGAATGGTAAACCTGTACACAATTTGTGCTTTTGTACCAGACAATGTGTTAATAACACTTGCAAAATCTCCATTATAACAATAATATTCAGGTTTTTAAATAATGTTTAAAAAGTTGTAAGTACTAACAATACACAGGGGCATTTTTCAAACCATCTTCCGTTTCAAGTGTTTTACGTGTTTAACTAATTAAATTTGTTTGATCCATTAGGGAACATGCCATGTAATCAACCCATTCGCAGAAAGGAGGTCACGATTGCTACCGTTAGCAAACACTGAGAAAAGCTCTTACCAGGCTTTTCAAGAACAGGGTAAATCTGCAAAAGCTCAAGATTCCAAAGCCCTATCACCAAAACACACTTATTCTACTTGGATGATTTTCAAACTAAAATAAACTAAAAAACCGACTGCAGATATGAAAGCATACCTAGTTGAAAAAGGCATGATTGGAAACTTTTGACTAACCTCACAGAATATAAACCGAGACGCTTTCATTTTTAAGTGATATTTTGCATCAACTGCTCCTTTGAAGATTGCTGTCTGTTGTTTTTCATCCAACAATTTTGGCTGCAAAACCATCCAAAACGCATGTTATGTCTTCTTTACCCCATAAGGCGACAATCTTTCTTTCAATGTGTGAGCATTGTCATTAGTTTTCATGTCACCATCCGCATGTATCTCTGTACATTTAGAATCGATATGAAAAAATATTGTTGTAGCTTTGCCTAACATTCTAAAACATTAAACTTGATTAGCTAATTATAAAAAAGGAGAAAACTTGCAAAACGAGTTGGTGAGATTCATTAACAAGTCGGGCTGGCCAAGACTTCTACTATCTTTGTGGGCACTTTACAAGTGATATGTCTTCATCTTATGAACCAATCAAATACTTTTAAAAAGACACAGATAAGCATTTCATAATGCCTTTAGAAATAATGGCATACCTGAGCCGTTAAGCGAGGACCATAAATGGAACTCGAGCCTTTGCTGTCAAGTACAATGACGTAAACTTCATCTCTTGAAAGCAAGAGATGCACGCAGTAGCTCTCAACAGGTTTCGCACCGAAATATCATCTGTAAGAATGTGAAAAGTCCAATAGAGGGAAAATGAAACATCAAATATCACATTCAAAGACACATACCTCTGCCAATTCTTAGGCTGTTACCAACTTGTTCCCTTCAAGAAGCGCAAGCCAAGCGAACTCGAGGAGTGAGGGATCCTGCAACAAATTACGTAAGTATATCTGCAAATCATACGTGCATACATCTTGTTATATATTTAAAGTCAACGATAACCAACCAAGTTAATTTGAGCTCTCTGACTAAAGTCTTATATTTCCGCGGCATTCAAATTATCAACCCCTGTACGTGATTTGTTGTGGTTTAATGGAAGTTGTAACACCATTCTGCATGTTTTAATACAAAAAGGAATTAAACCCTTCCTCATACCATCAAAAGAATGAACACACGCGTCCTAACACATAGCAACCCATGCAAAATGTCAAAGTAATTGTTACTACAAAAAACCTGATCGGAGACTATCCAATTCCTCCTACCATCAGGCTTCTGAGCAACAGCAAGCAATATTCTTTCGGCATCCTTTTTGAATTCCAGCAGCAACCCTTTCTGCAGAGCTTGTTTCTAGAATTTATCATCAACGAGCTCCTTGTTGCTTGTTAATACTGATCTGAAAAGTCATAAGTGATGAAATACATCACACAGTACACCAACATGTACCGAAGTAATTCAGTAACATCAACTCCTAGATCATTACTTCATTAGTCATATCAGAACATCGCAAAGTACAAGGCAAAGAGGACCAACACTCTAACTAAAATTGTAGGTATAGAAGATCCTTTTCACGACCAATAAGGCTAGTTCATGCCCATCAAAGCAACAAAAACTAAATACCAACTAATTTGATAACCATTAGTAGTAGGCTATGCTTAACTAAGATATTATTTGTTTTACTTTCACGTGCTAATATACTACTATGGTCTAATATCACAACATATATTATTAATTTCTTAATAATACATGGTCCAATGTTACAAAATTTTCAACTAATTTCAATATATAAGTGAACATTATAGATTTATTAACACTGCCACAACTAATCTTTATGGTCAAAGTCAAAATAATGCTACATATGGAATACTTCAACTACTGCAACATGTAGTATTAGTATGAGCGACGAATCCTTACCTATAGTACCAAACATTAGTGACAACTCGCTTTGATAACCCTCTAGCAACATGAGAAAGTATAGCATCTTCAACAAACTTGTCTTGCAGGCCATTAATTTCTTGTGAATTGCTTCTATTTCAGTCTCATATATTTCTTGTTCTTGTGCTACCTCAAGCTTCTTAGGTGCTTGATCCTCTGCAATGTATGTGATACTCTGCAACAATTCATCAAAGTTATCAGGCATGCTTGCCCCATTATCATCTACACAATTTTACAATTGTAGTGATATCAAACCTTACAATTGAAAACCCTGTAACTAGCGGTTGCCTATAACTACGAACCAGAATCTTATTTAAATCCAAGATCACTTTGCCGCTTGCCACAACATAGCTCTCAAAATATAAGCGATTCGCTCCTATATGTCTGTACAAAACCAAAACGAAATGAAATATTCTTGTGAGATCAATATCGAATAGCTTTGAGGATGAGAGGGGAGTATGGATGACGGTTAAAGAGGGTTACAAGAAGGACGTTCTTTATATGGGTAAGATCTGATTTGGTGTATATGATGAGAAGGAGAAAAAAAATTAGATTTGGAGGGTTAATTTGATTTTTGGGGAAAAATAGAGGGAATACATTTTTTAGTTAAAAAACTGTTTTGCTTTAGACATTTATATTTTGTGAAATGTGTAACACTTTCCCCCAAAGTGTTCTCTTTAACCATAAAAAGCGCAACACTTTTCTAAAAGTGTTGCTTTATATCATAATATGCAACACTTATTTTTAAAATGTTGCTTTATCACTAAGGTTGTCAAATAGGCAACATATTCTACAAGTGTTGCTTGTTATGTGTTGCATTAGGCTCATTTTCTTATAGTGTCATGCAAGCATAGAGACATGGAATACAGTTTAATGAGTATTGGAGACACCACGGTGAGCGACCTATGATCACAACGAAGATGAAAACTTTATTCGATCGAAGCTTCACCTCATGTATATGATGATGACATATGAAGAAAATGGTTAAAGGATCGGAATGCAACGATAAGTGTGGCTTATGACGCAGTATAGAGTCGAATTTCACGACGTAACAATTTCTTTCGGTTGCCACCTCACAATTGACTCTATACCCTGTCATAAGCCACGCTCATTGTTGCATTCCTTTCAATCTTTCCTAGATGTCATCATCATACGTCACTGAATCTTGGATTCAAGAAAATCTTCATTTTCGTCTTCATCTGTGATCGTAGCTCATTCACCGTGGTGTGTCCAATACCTCATCAAACTATCTCCCATGTCTCTATGTCTGCATGTCATTTTCAACCCACCTCTTAAGTATGAAGTTTGAGTCTTCTTTTATTCTATTAACGTCATCTTTGTGAAGAAAAGAAAGTGTGGAATTTCATTAACAAGATATTGGTGTAGATTTCTTGTGAAAAAGGCAGTATACTTTGGGTAAGTTATACTAATATTTTTTGTGATTTGAGTTTAGGCATGTTCATCTTTAATGTAAAACCGACTTACCTTACATTCATCAGCTACACGATCCACCGTCTTTTGCTTTGTGCTCTTGGCCTGAGAGCTGAGGATCAGACCGGAACCAATAGGCTTGATTTTGCTGGTCCATTGCTTGGAGACCTTATCCGAAGGGTGGTTTTTTTAATTATGTTTGAGAATAAATTGTCGTATTAGTTGTTACTTGTATTCATTATATTTTGTCTTAATGCAACTATACAAAAGGTTAACCAATGATGTACAATGATATGTACAGAAGGTAAATGCATTTTGTATCCTTTTTACAAGGTCAATGATTTGACTGTTTATATAAATTTTCAATCTTTTAACAAGGGTAAAGAAGTGCGTTTGCTAAATGCAATTTCAGCAAAACCATAACCAATGGGCTTAATTATGCCCTGGGCATTGGAGCAAATCATATAAAGCTGGAATAAGGCATGGTGTCTCTGTTTATTTTGCCATCTTTTGATTACATTGAAGCTATTTCTGGAGATGTGGATTGTTTAGCTTATTTTTCTTCTAACATATGATCTTGTGAAAGTTGCAGCCATATTTTCGGACAATTAACTCTGCTATAAGGTGTGAACGTAATTTTTTTTTGCTGTCTTATATAAATCATTCTGGATATTTGATAATTTGCTACATCATTTACTACTGTATTTTTGCTATGTTTTTAGCTTCACGGTGAATGGTGTATCTATTTAAACATGAAATTTGGCAAAGCCAAAACAACTACATGAAGGGGGAATCATTTGTCCTGCTGAAACTCCTCATGGACAGGTGACTCTGCTACTTTGTTTAAGGATTTAAGGACATTATTTTTTATATTAAAAATTTTAGGCAAATAAGTAATGTGTTTTTGGTAGTTTCACCCTGATGGGAAAACCTGGGATAGGATTGTGAGAGAATACGGTGCAGAATAGGAAGTTTTTAATGCAATTGATTTCGCAAGTTCGATTGTATATGAGGTAAATTGTTTTTCAATCCAGATTTTTGCATAACAAACGTAACATACTTTTTCATTTTCCTGATTTTATTCATTGGTAGATGCTTTTGTGTACCATTTGGGTCATTATGCAAAAATCCGGATTGAAAAACAATTTACCTCAAATACAATCGAACTTGCGAAATCAATTGCATTAATAACTTCATATTCTGCACCGTATTCTCTCACAATCCTCTCCCAGTTTTTACCATCAGGGTGAAACTACCAAAAACACATTACTTATTTGCCTAAAATTTTTATTATAAAAAACAATGTCCTTAAATCCTTAAACAAAGTAGCAGAGTCACTTGTCCATGAGGAGTTTCAGCACAACAAAAGATTCCCCCTTCATGTAGCTATCTTGGCTTTGACAAATTTCGTGTTTAAATGAAAACACCATTCATCGTGAAGCTAAAATCATAGCAAAAATATGGTAGTAAATGATTTAGCAGATTATCAATATCCAGAAAGATTTATATATAAGACAACAAAAAAATTTCCTTCACACCCTATAGCAGAGTTAGTTGTCCGAAAACATGGCTGCAACTTTCACAAGATCATATGTTAGAAGAAAAATAAGCTAAACAATCCACAACTCCATTAGTTATGGTTTCTACTGAAATTGCATTTAGCAAACGCACTTCTTTACCATTATTAAGAGACTGAAAATATATATAATTAGTCACTGACCTTGTAAAAAGGATACACAATGCATTTCTGAAACGAAACTGGAAATAGTAATTACCTTCTGTACACATCATTGTACATCGTTGGTTAACCTTTTGTATAGCTGCATTAAGAAAAATATAATGAATATATGTACTAACTAATACGACGATCTATTCTCAAACAAAAATTAAAAAAACACCCTTTGAAAAAGGTCTCCAAGCAATGGACCAACAAAATCAAGCCTACTGGTTCCAGTTCCTCAGCTCTCAGGCCAAGAGCATAAAGCAAAAGACGGTGGATCATGTAGTTGATGAATGTAAGGTAAGTCAGTTCTACATAGAAGATGAACATACCTAAACTCAAACACAAAGAAATGCTAGTATAACTATCCCACAGTATACTGCCTTTTTCACAAGAAATCTACACTAATGTCTTGTGTGAGAAGCTCCCAACCAAATGGTTGTGGGTTGAAGTATTACTTAGGGCATGTGAGATAAATTTATGGTTTACATAGTGTGAGATAATTACTTGCCGTTAAAGAAAAGCCATTAGGGAGACCCAACTAGACGCATATCCTAATAGTATATATTTAAACAACTAGACTCATTTATAATTTAATGGGTATCATATTGCTAGTAATCTGTAATGTCGTTGAACTTGTAGTGTAATTTAAGCTAAAAATGTTGCGAGAAGATCACTTGCAATACTAATTATGTTTTAATTTTGACACAAAATGATTTTAATATATCGAAAATTTGCAGAAACTTTCATGGCTAACTAACAGGCTTTATCCAAGAAATGTTCCATAGTTTTTTCCAAGGCTGTCAAACTCGCGAGTAAACTCGTAGGATCGTATGATCCTACGTGTTTACCGGCAAAAAACGTGTAGAATTGCATATGAGGTGGGATCGTAGAATCGAAAGTAAACTCGTAGGATCGCGTGCCGATACGAGTTTACTAAGTTTTTTTTAGAACGGCTTGTTAGTTGATAGTAGTTCACGTCCAGCAGTGACATCCAATTGGGCAGTATGCTATACCCTCAACCCGCTTGTACTTCCTCGGTCCTCCTATTCCAACTGAAGCAGTAAAAGTTCTGGGTGGGACTCGAACTTGAGACCTCCCCTAGCCAAACATCCCCTCTCCAAGCCCCTAAGAAAATTTTGTGGCCAACTGAGCTAGCCCAGTTGGTTTTAAATTTACTAAGCTAATATCTATCTTATGTTTCTAGCTAGTTTTTAGCCTAATATTTTCTTAAGCCCAACAAATTAACAAATAAAAATACTAACTAAACATTGACGCTCAATTTTCTATTTATAAATCATACTAAACTTAAGTATCTACTTTTCCAAATCACAATTTCAAGATGAAAACTAGTGGTCTTCTTCTCATCTTCTCATAATCTAATGAGTTAATTGCATAAATGGTCCCTGTAGTCTGTCGGATTTAACGAAAAAGGTCCCTAAACTTTTTTTTTCCCGGATCCTGTCCCCAACGTTTTCACCCGTATCGGGTTTAGTCCCTTGACCAATTTTTCCGTTTGTTTGACCGTTAATTCTTGGTTTAGTTGGTATAAATGACATAAATACCCTCGTGCTTGTTTCAGAAATGATCCATGTGGTTTCTTGTGTTTCAGAAATGGTCCCTGTAACAGTTAATTATTATATTTCTTTTATTTGCTTTTTAATTTTTTAATTATTTTATTTCATTTAAAATTTTAACTTTTTTATACGTTCCATTTATGTTTTATACCGTTATTTTAGGTTTCCATCCGTTTCAATTAATTTTTATGCGTTTTGGAACATTTATATGTTTTTGTCCGTTTTTGTACGTTTTTTTTTACGTTCCAAGTTTTTGTACATTTTGTCCGTTTTTGTTCTTTTTATCTGTTTTCATACGTCCGTTTTTATATTTTCTTTGAACGTTTTTTAATGTTTTCGTACATTCTTATACGTTTTTAACGCTTTATACATTTTCATCCGTTTTATACTTTTCGTACGCTTTCATCCGTCTTTTATCCGTTTTCATATGTATTTTTACGTTTTCGTACGTTTCTCATTTTTTTGGTTTTTTTTACGTTTTTTTAAGTTTTTTCTAAAGTTTTGTGTACGTACGAAAACAGATAAAAATAAAAAAAATTAAAATTAAAAAAATAATAAAAAAAATTAAAAAATAAAAGTATAATAATAATAATAATAATAAATCAATATAATTAATAACAAATAAAAAAAATAAAAAAAATTAAAAAAAATTTAAAAAATTAAAAAATAAAAATTAAAATAATTTAATAACGAAAATTTTAAAATATTTTTGTAAAATGTTAATGAAAATTTCGATTACTTTTAACGAAAAAAATTTCGGCCTATTTATCGTCAAAATTTAATAGAATTTTATTTAAAATTTTCGGTAAATTTTTTTTCGAAATTTTTATTTTTAAAACATTTCGAGAAAATAAAGGCTGAAAAAAAATTTTGAATTTTTTTTTAAAACATTTCGAGAAATTTGTTTTTTAAAACATTTCAAGAAATTTTTTTTTAAAACATATCAAAAAAAAATTACCGAAAATTTTAAATATTCTTACATAAATTTTAAAAAAAAATTAACACACATTAATTAGAAAGTTGAAAAAAATATAAAAAAATGAAGGACTAAATATGTGATATCACATAAACCACAGGGACCATATTTTTAAAGTTATATAGGTTTTAATGTAAATATATTTGAAAAGACAAAAATACCCATAAAGTTAACGGTCAAGTGACGAAAATGTTGGTCAAGGGACTAAACCCGATACGGGTGAAAACGTTGGGGACAGGATCCGGGAAAAAAAAAAGTTTAGGGACCTTTTTCGTTAAACCCGACAGACCACAGGGACCATTTATGCAATTAACTCTAATCTAATTGGTAGGATCGTACGATCCCGATTCGATCCTACGATCCCGATCCTGCAAAGACAAAAACGATCTCACGTGGGATCGCGAGTTTGACAGCCTTGGTTTTTTCACAAGTAAATTGTTTACCAATATTTTGGACCAAAAGCATTGTTTTCTAGCAACCACTTTGGTTTGACTAAGTTATTGAAGATTGTTGCAAATTCATTAAAAGTATTAATTTTAGTTGACAAATAACCAATCACAATACACATAAAAAATGTTTTTTTCTCTATGTGTGAATTTTGTTGCAGAACTCAACTTCCTATAGAAAAAAATGTTTTTCCCTAGTAAAAAGTGTTTCCCTCTTTTTTCCAACTCAATACCTTACACATTTACTAAGTTATTGAAAAGGCTGATACAACAATGAATGTCCCCAAAAACTTCCATAAATAACATTCACTTATAGGTTACATATACCCACCCACAACTCACCAGCAACATAAAATAAACACTAAAAATGAAATACATTCCAAGCACAATTCAGCCACTCTCAAAGACACACATAAAATAAACCCTAAAAATGAAAAAAAAAGGCACAAAGCAGATGTATCGGAGGTATATACATCTTTTTATAATCTTAAATTCAAATATTATTGTTAAGTTTTACTTGCTTTAATTATTGTTAAGTTCTATATGGTCATGGCTCTATATTGAGAGCATTTGGGGTGTAGCTTTTGAGTTGGAGTTTTAAAATGTATTTCCTATTTCACAACAAAGCTACTCCAATATGTCGATAATGGATATCTAAATTTTCTTGTCTTCACAAAGACAAAGTTGATAGCCATAAAGAACACCGAAGCTGATTGCATAAAGGGAGGGGTCAAAAGACAAAGGAGGCATAGAGCACGCAGTTGGAGTAGAAGATACTTTACTGGGGTATTACGTGAGATGATAACTGACAAACAAATAAAGGTCGTGTGATGAAAGCTTATGCTGACTTTTGATGATGATGATGATGATGGGAATCTCAAGGAAAGACATAAAGGTATGCAGAGATTTTATGGTGTGTGGTTAAATACCGAGTCAAGTGTAAGAAGAAAAAAGAAAGAACCAAGGAGATGGTATTTTTTTCTTCCATTTTTAGTACTTTAACTAGATATCCATATAGGCCCATATGTACTCACTGGGTTTGTTAATATAAATAACTTTTAGAATTTGGATAACTAAACCATGTTAGTTTATTTTAGAAAATTGTGCAATAGATCAATATGCAACACGTGTATCTAAATTGTGAGTCAATAAAACCGTTGAACTAATAGTAGTAATTAACTTTGATCCAAATAGAAAATACATAAATTTGGTCTAAATTTATTTGTGGCGAAAACTAATAGTATTTCGGATGTTTTTAACTCGTTCAACGTATTTGTCTTGCTCAGTCCAAGCTAAGATTATTTGTGGCGAAAACTAATAGTATTTATAATATTCTTCAACATATTAATTCCCATGTAGTTGTATTATACCAACTACCCTATTGTGTGATTATCGTAATGATTAGTTCAGATGTTATCTCCATGTAAAAGTTTAAGCTTTATGAATTTCTAAATTACCGGTTTGATCTTGAATTGAATTTCATTAATGATCGAGATTTCACAAGCTTTGAATACAATATTAAAAGTAAAAGAAGAACAAAATAAGGTCTACCGGTAATCATTGTGTTTGGGTCAAAATTCACATTCACATAATTTCCACAAGTAGTTAAATCAATCAAATATGCGCACAATCTATGCGCCCAGTTTCTTATTGCTATTTTTCGGTGGCATATATTGTTCACTAGAATGCGAAAAATGCAATAGTATCTTCTCTAAGAATCACATGGCTTATTCTGATGCTTTCTCTATCTCGTGGAATTAGCCCAATGTAGTATGTCTCTCATTTGTGTTACTTGTGTAATGATGCAGTTCCCTTCCTTGTGGGCACATGTATGGAATGTCATGTATAAATGGTTTGCTTCAACAATCCCCGAGCTCTAGGAAGGTGAGTTTCTCCACTATCAACTGGAAAAATACAAATTCTTCTTTCTCATATATATATATATAATATATATATATATATATATATAGAATCCGGATCGATTTAGAAGGATTTTATTTTGAGAAGATTGAGAAGGTTTTCAAAACGATATATATATAGGCTCCGGTTCCGTTGAGAAGGTTTTTATTTTGAGAAGATTGAGAAATCTACGTTTGAGCAAATTGATTCATATTTTTTGATTTGATTCACAAGTAAACATTATTTAATAATGAATCAAAGCTATAAATCACAAATTTGATTAACAAATCATTGCTAAAATCGAGTTATGGTAAAAACCAAAGATTTTTTAACATTGATTCAAATTTTTTTACACATTTTGAATTATAATCACATTAAAATGAGTTTTACTCTTGAAAAACTTGAATCAAAGTTAAAAATATATCATTTTTCAAATCCTTCTCAATCTTCTCAAAATAAAAACATTCTCAATCGATCCGGATTATATATATATATATATGTGTGTGTGTGTGTGTGTGTGTGTGTGTGTGTGTGTGTTTTATGTGTCTCTTAACTATTTTTTGTCAATGCCCTACATGTAACACCTTATGCACATTGAAGGATGTTAGACTCCTTTATCCGGCTGCTCGCACTAATCCAACCTTACTCAAGGTAATTGATCTCCTTCTTAAAGCCATCCTTTATATTGTTATCTGCATTCACAACTTTCTTTTTATTTAAATGCTAAATACATGTGCATTCTTTACATTTTAGATAAGGTAACTATACCTCAATGTAATTAATTTAGAACTAAATATAAATTCATGTACTGAAGTTCAAAATTAAAAATAACTAAAAAACTGTTGTGATGGTCGAGAGGCTGCAGTGGCAGCACTAAAAACTTCATTCACAGCAATCTCTGGTTTTATAGAGATCAAAGAGTAAGACATGTTGTGGAATAACCATGATAATATCCCATCGACTAGGTAATTAGTGTGAGTGAATCAACACTACAAGTATACCTCAAACTAGCTTGTTGAAAATTTAACAAAACGAAAACGAACAAGAGAATGTAACACCACAAATTTGAGAAGCGAGTGGAGTACTAACTAATCTTAAATTGAGAAGCGAGTGACATAACAACACTAATCTTAAATTGAGAAGCGAGTGGAGTACTAACTCGTTTTGTTTGCTTGTCAAACCTAAAACGC
>BQNB010028981.1:34756-56152 GCA_026074375.1 Tanacetum coccineum
GGATGTTGTGGTGTGTATTAGGCTAGACAAAGAAAAGAGGATACATATTAAGTTAGAGAGAAGATTATGTTGTGTGTGTGTTTGTGTTTTTTTTGTTAGGTATGTAATAGGTTGGTGTGTGTTGGTTTATATATAGATAAGGATGTAGGTCCAGCCCTAGATAGATCTTTCTTTGAAAACTCCAGAGGATTGAACAACAACATCTTGAAACCAACTCCATACTTCTTGAATCAGAAATCTAATTATAGCAGGTGAAAGTCTTTGCAGAAACATAAGGAAATTGACATCATGAACACCAAAAGCAGCAACCTTGTTGAGAGGCGTTTGGGATTTCGTCATTAGTTTGGTAGTACCATGGTTATGTAGGACATTAGACTAATGGATAGGTCTAGATGTTAGTAGTAGAAATATTGTAAATCAAGTGTCCTCGTTATGGGATTGATTGTAACCAACTATGAAGCTTTGCTATGATATGAAAAGCTTATTTTGATTCTCTCGCGTGTTCGTCTTTATTGTTATTTACTTGTTCTAGCAAAACATTTTCTATTATATTTTCCTTTATAAATCTTATTTACCATTTATAGTGGTTATATCGTGTATCAAAACTCACCATACGTGATGTCTTGTGATGTAGAATAATGACTAACACCCGTTTCGGAATGATGCCTACTGCAATTGAGGAAATGATCAACCGGCGTGTGGCAGAAGCTTTAGAAACTCGTGAGGATAATAGGAACATTGGACTTGGGAACGGTAATGATAAGGGTGGCAACGGAAACAATAATGGCAACGGAAATGGAGGAGGAAATGAAAATGAAAATCACAATGAGAATGATAGAGATGTTAGGCCTGTCGTTTGAGAGTGTACTTACCAGGACTTCATGAAATGTCAACTACTCAACTTCAAAGGAACTGAAGGAGTTGTCGGGTTGATAAGGTGGTTTGAAAAGATGAAAACAATTTTCCACATCAGCAATTGCCCAACGAAATACCAAGTCAAGTATGCTACTTGCACACTGTTAAACAATGCACTAACTTGGTGGAACTCACATAAGAGGACCATTGGAACTGATACTGCATTCGCCATGTCATGGAGAGAGCTTATGAAGCTAATGGCTGAAGTGTACTGTCCATGAACTGGAATTCAAAAGATGGAATCTGAGTTGTGAAATTTGACAGTGAAGAACAACAATTTGGCTACTTATACATAAAGATTCCAAGAGCTTACCATGTTGTGCACCAAGATGGTTCCCGAAGAGGAGGATCTAGTTGAGAAGTTTATTAGAGGTCTCCTGGATAATATCCAGGGAAATGTGATTGCTGTAGAACCTACAAGACTACAAGATGATGTCCGCATGGCTAACAACTTAATGGATTAAAAGTTGAAAGGTTATGCTATGAAAAATGCTGAGAACAAAAGAAAGTTCGATAACAGCCAGAAGCACAACCTTGGGCAGCAACTACCATTCAAAAGACAAAATGTTAGAGGACAAAATGTAGCAAGGGCCTATACGGCTGGAAACAATGAAAGAAGAGTGTATAATGGACCGCTACCTCTCTGCAACAAGTGTAAGTTTCATCATGAAGGGCCATGCACTGTGAGATGTGGGAAGTGCAACAATGTTGGACATTTGACTAGGGATTGTAAGGCCATGATTTCCATCACTTCTACTGAGAGGGGCCAAGTAGTAAATCAGAGGGTTTTAACTTGTTTCGAGTGTGGAAGGCAAGGACACTACATGATTGATTGCCAAAAGCTGAAAGATTAGACCTGTGGAAACAAATCTGGAAGCAAGAGTAGGATTGGTGAAGCAAGAGGAAAAGCATATGTATTAGGTGGAGGAGACGCTAACCTTGATTCTAACGTCGTCACAGGTACGTTTCTTCTCAACTGCCATTATGCTTCTGTATTATTTGATTCGGGTACCGATCGAAGTTTCGTGTCAACTACTTTTAGTACCTTACTGGATATAATCCCCGATACTTTAGACGTTAGCTATGCTGTCGAATTAGCCAACGGAAGAATCTCTGAAACTAACACCGTACTTAGCGGCTATACGTTAGGATTGCTAGGTCACCCATTCAATATTGACCTAATGTTAGTAGAACTTGGTAGTTTTGACGTCATCATCGGCATGGATTGGTTAGCGAACCATCATGCGGTGATCGTTTGTGATGAGAAGATTGTGCGGATTCCCTATGGAGATGAAGTTTTGATAGTTCAAGGTGATAGAAGTGGCAAAGGAAATAAGTCAAATTTGAGCATTATATCATGCACTAAAACTCAGAAATATATTAAGAAAGGTTGCTTGATTTTTCTGGCGCATGTTATGAAGAAGGAAACCGAAGACAAGTCGGAGGAGAAGCGACTTAAGGATGTGCCGACTGTACAGGACTTTCTGGAGGTCTTTCCAGAAGACTTGCCTGGATTACCACCAACACGACAAGTTGAATTCCAAATTGAATTGGTCCCAATGCTGCTCCTGTGGCACGAGCCCCGTATTGATTAGCACCATAGAAACTGCGAGAATTGTCTACTCAACTACAAGAACTTTTTGACAAAGGATTTATAAGACCGAGTTCCTCACCTTGGGGAGCCCCGACCTTGTTTGTCAAAAAGAAAGATGGATCTTTTCGGATGTGTATCGATTACCATGAACTAAACAAGTTGACTGTGAAGAATCGATATCCACTTCCGAGAATCGATGACTTATTTGATCAGTTGCAAAGATCAAATGTTTACTCGAAGATCGACTTTAGGTCTGGTTATCACAAACTCAGAGTTCGTGACGAGGACATTCCAAAGACGGCGTTTAGGACTCGTTATGGCCACCACGAGTTCCAAGTAATGCCTTTTGGATTGACAAACGCACCAGTAGTATTCATGGACTTGATGAATCGGGTGTGCAAACCATACTTAGATAAATTCGTGATCATTTTTATTGATGACATCTTGATCTACTCCAAGAGAGACGAAGAGCATGCAGAACATCTTAAGTTAATTTTGGAGTTGCTTAAGAAGGAAGAATTATACGCCAAGTTTTCAAAGTGTGAATTTTGGCTTTCAAAGGTATAATTTCTTGGTCACATGATTAATAGTGAAGGCATCCACGTGGACCCAGCTAAGATTGAGTCAATCAAGGATTGGGCATCGCCCAAGACTCCGACAGAAATTTGTCAATTTCTAGGTCTTGCTGGCTATTACCGACGATTTATCAAAGGTTTCTCGAAGATTGCCAAACCTATAACGAAGTTGACTCAAAAGAGCGTGAAGTTCGATTGGACTGAAAAGGGCAGAAACTGCATTCCAGCTATTGAAGCAGAAATTATGTAGTACATCGATCTTGACTTTACCCGAAGGTATTGAAAACTTCATGGTTTACTGTGATGCTTCTCATAAGGGATTGGGCGCGGTTCTAATGCAAAAGGAGAAAGTCATTGCCTACGCATCCCACCAACTTAAGATTCACAAGAAGAATTACAATACACATGACTTAGAACTTGGAGTGGTGGTGTTTGCTCTCAAAATGTGGAGATATTATTTGTACGGCACGAAGTGCGTTATGTTCACTGATCATAAGAGCTTGCATCACATTCTTGATCAGAAAGAGTTGAACATGAGACAACGTAGATGATTGGAATTGTTGAGTGACTACGATTGTGAAATTCGTTATCATCCGGGAAAGGCGAACGTGGTGGTAGATGCTTTGAGCCGAAAGGAATGGATTAAGCCGCTACAAGTTTAAGCTTGCATCACAAGCCCTGGGATTATTCATTAAACCATGGAAAAGATCATCCAAATCAAGAAGCGCATTCAAGCAGCACGTGATAGACAAAAGAGCTACGCCGATAGGAGACGTAAGCCACTAGAATTTCAAGGTGGAGATAAGGTTATGCTGAAAGTATCGCCATGGAAAGGGGTGATACGTTTCGGCAAACGGGAGAAGCTAAATCCTCATTATATTGGACCTTTCAAAATCCTTGCTAAAGTGGGAACAGTTGCATATCGACTTGAACTCCCAGAGCAACTAAGTCGGGTTCATAGTACTTTTCACGTTTCCAATTTAAAGAAGTGTTTCTTCGACGTACCCCTAGCTATTCCGTTGGATGAAATCCAGATTGATGACAAGCTTAATTTCATTGAAGAACCGGTTGAAATCATGGATCGGGAATTTAAGCGGCTAAATCAAAGCCGCATCCCAATTGTAAAAGTCCGCTGGAACTCAGGACGAGGTCCTGAGGTTACTTGGGAGCGCGAGGACCAAATGAAGAAAAAATATCCTCATCTTTTTGCTAACCCTACATCCGCGTCTAAAGTTACGTATTAAGCTTTAAGGACAAATATCTTTTAACGAGGGAAGGATGTCATACCCCGTAAATTTTAGGTCAATATTTTTAACTTTTTCGATCATTATTTTGAATTTTATACGTTACATTTGAATTTGACATAAAACCAGGAAGTTAACCCGCGTAAATCTGAAAAACGTCATCGGATGCGTTCTGACTTCGGATTATGATTAGTCTAGATATTATATGCATTATTTTATCTTTCTAAGTGTTTTGTAGATTACGATCACTTCCGATACTTATTTTTATGTTTTAGCATATAATTTATGTTTTTCGTGTTTTTGATCAAACGAAACCCTGGAAACCCAAAATCTTTTCGTGTAAACTTTAGTTATCATACATATCGTGTTTATAAGCCGAAAATTTTGTTCATACCCCCTCTTGTTAAATTCAGATGCCAAAACTAAACAAAAACAACCATAAGTCTTGAAATTAAATCAAAGGCATCTTTCTTGTTTTATTATGCATGTGTTCATATAAGGAGAAGATAGTGACTTCTCATGAAGTCATTACCATGCACACGGAACCATGCAAGACTAGTGCATGTGATCTCTTCCATGTTGACTCACGAAAATGCAAACCTAAGACTAAATATAAGAACCATGGTCCCAAAAATTGAACCCCTTGGTCCTTGTGGGTGGTTTCGGTCGAGCAAAGCACATACATACTTTTGTGTATGTTGGTCACTTGATACTACAAAACAAGAAACCCTAAACCATCCTTTATCCTATAAATACCATGTTTTTAGAAAGTTAATTGACTCAATCCATCGATCTTCTTTCGGTAATTCAAAAAGTAAAACACTTACTTTTGATTCATAAATCCAAATACTATTAAAAAAGGATAAACAATTTATTTGTTGATTCACTTATTCGATTGTGATTCATAAACCCGAATAAATGATTCATGATTCACGTTTGGCAAATTATGCAAAATAAAATTACTAGTTTTTTCTATGATTCAATTTATAAAACTACAATGGTATATGATTCAAAACCAAAAATGTGACATGTTACATTTAAAAAACTTAAATCTTGAAATGAGTTTTTATTGTAACTGGTGACTAATAATAAATTTAAATGCTTAGAATTTATGATGGAACAAAACCGTGGAGTAATTATCATGCCATTCGACTTGAACGATTAGAAGCACTAATACTAGGAGTCTTTATTTCTAAATCAAATTTTCAATGATTCAGTTACTATTTTGTCCTTTTTATTTAAATTAATGACTTGTATAATGCATTAAAACTAAATGATCTTTATGGCTCATATTCCTTCTCAACCTTTTCAATCTATAAACCTTCTCAATGGAACCAAAGCCTTGCTTTTATATTTTTTTATATATTATTTTATTCTTTATATATATATATATATATATATATATATATATATATATATATCTGTGTGTGTGTGTGTTGGTGTGTGTGTGTGCGTTATTTTATATTATATTTTATATATATATATATATATTTATATTATATATATCTATAGAGGAGAGATGAGAGAGATAGAGAGAGAGTAAGGATCAATGAGAAGAAAAATTATAATGGAATGATAAGAAGAAACCACAACAATCTTTCATCAGGCACTATTCAAAAAATGCATGAATCTCCCTTAAAATGCTAATTCCTATTTAAACGTGTGGCTAGAAATCTTCTTATTCTTCTCATTTATTTTTTCTTCTTACTTGGATCCATCCCTTATATACAAATAATATTATACATTATATATATACCTTATAGATTATAAATATATATATACTCATAGATATATCTTTATATATATATATATATTTTGTATATATATTGTATATCATATACATAATATGTACACAACACACACACAACAACTCACACATATATATATTATTATATATACTATATATATCATATATTATATATATATATATATATTCAATATGATTTTATTATTTTGAAATATTTTTGTAAAAACATATTTAGTTGGTACTCTCGGGTAAAATCGATTATTTGTATAAGTTCTATTTTTTTAATTATTGATCTTGATACATATCGTTATTGGATATGTGATTCTTTTGTTATTGGTACACCTTGTTGATCCTTTCGTTTGCGTTTTCTATCGGTACAAATGTTTTTTGTAAGGATTTTTATGACATTTCATTCACATCTATTTGCACCTGCGAAATCCCTTATATGTATCCTAGCCATTGATTTGATATTCGTTTGCTACCATATTTGATAACTCGTAATCCTTTGAATTTGTTTGATATACTTTTTATTCGACCAAGTCACTCACCGTGGGGGGGAGCACCGGTATTGTTCGTCAATAAGAAGGATGGTTTGTTCATGATGTGCATAGGGAGTCGAAAATTGAGCGAAGGCTCACATTATTTCTCAAAGGCTCACATTATTTCTCAAAGATAGATCTTCTTTCTGATTATCATCAATTAAGAGTGCACGAAGCAGACATTCCAAAACCCGCAATTAGGACGCGATATGGGAACTTTGGTTATACGGTTATGCCTTTTGGGTTAACCAATGCACCAGCGGTTTTCATAGACTTAATGAACCGGGTGTGCAAGCCATATCTAGACAAGTTCATCATCGAGTTTATCGATGATCTCTTGATCCACCTAAAGTCTAAGGAGGATCACGAGGTTATCTGAAGTTAGTTCTGGAGCTGCTCAAGAAGGAGAAGTTGTATGCTAAGTTTTCTAAGTGTGAATTCTGGCTATAAGAAGTGCATTTCCTTGGGCATGTAGTAAACGACAACGGCATTCATGTGGATTCCAGTAAGATTAAAGCAGTGAAGAATTGGAAAGCTCTTAAATCACTGTTAGAGATACAATCATTCTTAGGATTGACAGGTTACTATCGACGTTTCATCGTGAATTTCTCCAAGATTGCCAAACCCCTTACTTCACTAACGCAAAAGAATAAGAAGTATGAGTAGGGCACAGAACAAGAAGAAGATTTTCAGACATTGAAGGATAACTTATGTAATGCACCAATTTTGACACTTCCTGATGGACCAGACGACTTTGTGGTTTATTGTGATGCGTCAAGTGAAGGATTCGGATGCGTGCTTATGCAAAGGGGTAAGCTGATTGCATACGTATGTCGCCAACTGAAGATTCATGAGAAGAGCTACACCACTCACGATTTAGGGATGGGTGCGGTGGTTTTTGCTCTCAAGAATTAGAGGAATTATTTGTATAGGACAAAAAGTGTTATTTACACGGATCAGAAGAGTCTTCAACATATCTTTGATCAAAAGGAGTTAAATATGCGCCAGAGGCGATGGATTAAGTTGTTTAGTGATTACGACTATGAGATTCATTATCACCCAGGAAAGGCGAATGTTGTAGCTGATGCATTAAGTAGGAAGGAAAGAGTTAAACCAAGACGAGTGTGAGCCATATGTATGACAATTCAATGGAATGTTAAGGATAAGATATTGGAAGCACAGATGGAGGCGTCCAAGGTAGAGAACGCATCAGCAGAAATGCTGTGTGGCCTGGACCAACAAATGGTAAAGAAAGAATATGGCGGTTTATACTTTATGGATCAAAATTTGGTTCCTTTGGTAGGAAGTGTAAGGACATTAATTATGGACGAGGCTCATGCATCGAGGTACTCTGATCATTCGGGAGTGGATAAGATGTACTATGAACTTAGAGATATGTACTGGTGGCCAGGTATGAAGAAGGACATAGCTACCTATTTTAACAAGTGTCTGACTTGTTCAAAGGTGAAGGCTGAACAGCAGAGACCTTCGGGTTTATAGCAACAACCAAAGATACCCGAGTGGAAGTGAGAAAGAATAACTATGGATTTTATTACAAAGTTACCAAGATCTAGTACTAGGAATGACATGATTTGGGTGATAGTCGATAGACTAACTAAGTCAGCTTATTTTCTGGCTATTCGTGAGGAATATAAGATGGATACGTTTGCAAGGCATTACATTGATGAGATAGTAGCAAGGAGTGGAGTGCATTTGTCAATCATCTCTTATCGTAATGGACGATTTACTTTATGGTTTTAGAAAACGTTGTAGAGAGCATTGGGAACGCGATTAGATATAAGTACAGTCTATCATCCTCAAACTGATGGGCAAAGTAAGTGTACTATTCAGACATTGGAAGATATGCTTTGAGCGTGTGTGATTGATTTTGGAGGTAGTTGGGATACTCATCTTCCTTTAGCTGATTTTTCCTATAACAACAGTTATCACTTTAGTATTCAATGTGCTCCATTTGAGGCATTATACGGAAGGAAATGTAGATCCCCTATTCTTTGGGCTGAAAATAGAGAGAGTCGATTAATTAGTCTAGAAATGGTACATGAAACTACTAATAAAGTGGTGCAGATTAAGGAACGGATCAAAGCAGCAAGAGATCGTCAAAAGAGCTATGCTGATAATAGGCGTAAGCCATTAGAATTTAGTGTTGGTGATTAAGTGTTATTGAAAGTGTCACCCAGGAAATATGTAGTGCGATTTGGTAAGAAGGGCAAGTTAGCACCAAGGTATGTAAGACCATTTGAGATCGTTTAGAGGATCGGTCCTGTAGCTTATTGTCTAAGATTAGCTCAGGAATTAGGTAGCATACATGACACATTCCACGTGTCAAACTTAAAGAAGTGTTTGGCGGATGCAGACCTGCATGTGCCATTAGAGGAAATTAAAGTAGACAAGACTTTTCTCTTTGTTGAAAAACCTGTCAAAATTATTGATTGAGAAGTTAAGAGATTGAAACGTAGTAGAATCCTAATTGTCAAAGTTCATTGGAACTCAAAGCGAGGACCCGGATTCACATGGGAACGAGATGATCATATGAAGACTAAGTATCCGCATTTATTTAGTGAGCGAGCGTTTGGTGATAATACTATCTAAATTTCGGGACAAAATTTCCCAAACGCGGGGATACTATGTCACTAAAGCAGGTTAGTTAACCGTTAGTGTTGACCTGATTATTTGATATATGATTTAAATTATGTGCTTAAGTGATTTATGTGATATAATATATGTCGTAAGATGCTAGAAGTGAGCGATTTAGTCATTTCATTTCATTTATAATGGTGATTAGGAAAATGAATGTTTTATAGTGGTTGCGCTATTTTAGCGTTTGAATAATTTATGTTGTCAGCATCGATATTTTCATTTTGAGTTAATTAATAATCTAGGTCTATTAGTAGATTTAATAAGTTAGTAATAATAATATTTTGGAAAAATAATTAGTGAAATGAGGAATTTTAATTTTGTGATTTATAAGTATTTTAATTTCTTAAGAGTATAAGTAATTTAATAAAAAGGTGTAAGTAGACTTTAAATAAATTACATGTTTTAAATAAATACATAAAATAAAGTCTAAAAAAAGGTGTGTGTATTTGAATCAGAAAAGGAAAAGGGGAAGAAAAAAAGTATTTTTTTTTGTATTTATCCCAAAACTATGTATTATATATCCCTAAAACAAAAAACCTTAAAACATTTTTCCTCCTCTTTTTATCTCTAGGATCGGTCGACTAACACAAGAGCAAGAAACATCATCAAAAAAATTCAACGGTTAAGGTGCAAGATTTTGGGTAATCAAGTAAGAAGGTTTAGGTATAATTCTTGTATTCAATTTTTTTTATTAATTTAAATTTTTGTAACTTTAAATGATGGAAAGTTAGGGTTTATAAAATCTCTGTAATTAAATATATAAGAACATAAACTTATGTTTAGGGATTAATTATTAGGTCAAACATGCGTTTGGTTAAGTTTAAATTGTATTAAAATCGAATTTAGGGTTGAGCATAATTTTATGTCAGATTGATTGAGGCATGACTTGATGATAAAAACGAGTTTGATAGTGATTCTGGAGTTTAAAATTATCTACAAAGAGTCTAGTTTCTGAAAAAGTAAGTTTCGAAAGTATTGGACTAGTGGATGTCAGTCAAAAGATTTTTACAAGATTCGTTGTCGAATCTGAATTTTCTGGACAGATTTGGGTTGTGTTGGTGTGGTCAAAACCCCCCATCAAATCTTTGAATAAATTTATGAAATTAAATCTGGTATGGGTTTTAGGTGTCTAGTAACCGCAATAATTTTTTTAATGCTTTTTAAGTTGTCTAAGTGTTTTTCAAAAATTCTAAGATTCTGGTGTGCGAACAGGTCATTTTCTGAATAGGTTGTGTTGTCGATTTTATTAAAAATATTAATGCATATCTAAAATTAATGGAAAAATTACAGTAACTAAATAACTCATTAAAATTTATGTGGTAGCATTTCGGACGTCAGAAGAGGTCATTTAGTATTTTATAAAAATCTGTGAAGTGACATCAAATTTCTGCAATAGTCTGGAATTTAGAACATTAGAGTAATGTATAGATAAAATATAATTATAGTGCGGGAACATGTCGGGATGGACTATGAGTGTGTATACAACCATTAGAAATCCATCAATTGAAGGTTACATTGATAAGGTCGTAAAGCCTTTATCATGTGTAACTTTATTATTGTGTGTTATGTAGATTTTTAACTCGGATTGTGTATTTGATTTTGATCATCAAGGTGAGTTTTCGTAACCCCCTTTTAATTTTTTTCTTGAGGTGAAAATGGTACTTAACTTGTTCTGAAATATTTTAGTTCTGTGTTTTAAATTGCTTTTAAATGTTTTGAAAAAGGGTGTGGTTATATTATATCTATGTGTGCTATCTGTATGTACTTAGGAGTATGAGTTATCAGTGCTATTCCAGCCTAACTATGTAGCTCATATTGGAACATGTTTGTTAATGCTAGCATATGTACGTATAATGTGTTTTTATGGTTTGTTGTTGAATGCGAGTATGATCCACTAATGCCCTATTTTTAGGTTATACACAACTATTTAATTGTTTTACGTTTAAACCTACGAGCTCACCAACGTAATGTTAACATTTTCAAGTATCCATTTTTAGGTGATATTAGCGAAGCTTAAGGAGTTAAGACTACATGGCTAGCGAGAGCTTAGGAAATTTTGAATTGGAGTCATACTTACTATCGTTTTCATTTTTGTATTTTCATACTTGAGATATTTTGATTACGATACATTATCATTTTGGATTTTGTTTTCTATAACTATGTATTGTTATGGTTACGATTAACCTCGCTACAAGTCCCCTCTTGTGTCAGGTGTCGTCATGACATTTTGATTTTTAAATGCATTTAGTGATTCTCTATTTTGACATCAATGTGTTGTAACGATTCCTCTCTCGTTATGCCTCATGACAGATTACACCTTCAACTTTAGTTTTCAAACTAGGAAATGTGATCATGTAACCTACAAATGTAACTTGCAACTTCTCTTCACCTGATTCCTAATATCAGTTAATACTTAAAACTACAAGTGTACTAAAATAGTACAACACATACTTTATAACTGTTATTTCTATGTGCAGGGATGTGGGACTTATCAGCGTATGCTTTATGTCTTCATTATAGGGCTGGCGAATGAGATATAAACAAATGGGAAGCAACGTAACAACCGACCCCTACCAGGTTAATACTTAAGACTCATTTACACAATATTAGATTCAATACATTATGCAGTTTTCATGGTGGACGTTTTTGTATCTTATCGGACGTAAGAACTTATTGATAAGAAGTCTTTCTGAAGGATGTCTCTAATGAACCAATTATGAACAGATTCTTAGAACAAGTCTACAATGAGATTTGGGTGCAAATCAGAAGAAAACAAAGAAAGCATGCAATACACTGAAGCATTTAGTCAAGGAAGATAATTATATGGTTCTTATAGTTGCTTTTTTGAGCCCGAGGAAACTATGGTGCTTGATAAGCCTAAATTGGTATGTTTTCTTAATAATAAGCACTTGGGCACATCAAGTTTTTGGTGCCATTGCCGAGGATTTGTTTTAGTTGTTTGCAGATTGTTTGCTTGTTCTTGTGCATCTTACGTGTGTTTAAACCCTTTGAAATCTCTTAAAAAATTGTCTTATGTTGTTGCAAGTGCGCCACACTTCTTTTGGAATGCGTCGTACTTTTTCTTGTTTTCACTTGTTATTTTGCAGTCGAATCTAGCAAGTATGCCGGTTTCACACCAAAACCGGCTAATGAGGTGTCATGTTATACACTATTTCGGGGTCATTTAACCCTTTAAATCATGCAAATATGCCCAGATTATGTGCTTAATCGTTTGTTTTCAGGTTTTTAGCCCTTGGATGGATTTTGGAGGAAATACACATGACTTGGGCTCATTTGGAGAAGAAACGGACAAGATTACGGACTTACACCAAATCTCCTGAAGATTTATGCATATAGTGCGGGAAAATGGCGTCGCAGGCATAAAGCGACGCCGTCGTGATCTATATGGTGACGGCGTCAGGACGTGGCCGACTTAAAGAGGATCTAAAATCATCTATGTGGTGACGGCGTCAGGATTTCAAAGTGACGCCGTCGCATCAATTTTCCTATATATATTAAACCGAAATTAGGGTTTTAGGTGTGTAACTTTGTATAATTTTAGAGAGACGAACCCTAGTCATTTCAACAGCTTTTAAGGTAGTTTTTAGGGCCTCAAAACCCTATTGTAACTACCTTTAATCTATGTTTTAATCAAGTAAAATTATTTATTATTAATCATTCAATATGTCTATGTGTTGTGTGATTGATCTATATTCTTGCTTTATCTTTAACATGCTAGGCTAAACCCTCCTTTATATTTACTTATGATTGCATTTGCATGAAACTTAGGGTGTAGATCCTTTTCATCTTGCTTCTTGCTGATGAATGTGCTTGTTAGGCTCTAGAAAACTAGTCATAAGATATTAAATTGGCATAGACATCTAGGGAAACGCGAGTAGTGTAGAAAGGATACCATCGGTAATAGTCTTCATACTACATTACCCTTAATATGGTTGATCCCTCTTAAGTTATTTCACATGCATTTAATATACTCTTAGGGGCCTTATAATAGTCTTCATACTACCTTACTTGTCCAATTCCCTAATGGTTCGTAGCTTAGTATATACTTATATAGCAACCCTAATACAGATCCTAACCGAATGCCCTTGACCAAGGCAAAAGGTCAAATTCCACAAAAGGATAAAATACACAAGATAGAATCAATGATAAAAAGATTCCGGAAGAGATATTCCCGGGTCGTATGTCCCAACGAGGCTGCAATTGAAGGTAATCCTGGTTTGATGAGAAATTGAATGATGGAGAATATTTAGATATGATGGAAACACTGATATAATTACAACTAAATTAATTGAAGAAAACCTAATTTAATCTACGGGAAAACAAGCAAAGGAAATGGGGATCTTAAAAATCTACGGGAATCAGAAATAGTTAATATGGATAGAACTTAAACTACGGGAAGCATAATTAATTATTGGGAAATCCTAAAATTAAATCTAAATTAAATACGGGGAACAGAATTAGGTATCGGGAAACCTAAATACTAAAAATTAAGAAAATAAATGCTAAATTAAATTAAAAATCAAAATTAAATTCTAATTAACTTAATTTGAAAAATAAAAAAAACTAGAATAAAAACGGAGGTCGTTTGAATGCTAAACGAAAAGAAACGGTAAAACGCACTCGATAAAACGGGACTAAGACTGAAATTTATGAAAAATTAGACCTATACTAAATATTATATTTTTCCTAGACACAAAATGACAAAAGAAAATTTTATAAAAAAGAAAAATATTTTTTTATTAATTTTCTGATTTTTTATGAGTTTTTAAAGATTTATAACTAATTAAAACTAAGAAAATAGAAAAAGACAAAAAATAAAAGTTATAAAAATTCTGAAAAAATAAAACTAAGTAAAGAAAAATCTAACAATTCTAAAAATATAAAAATCCCTAAAAGTTACTGTTTATATTAAAAGTAATTAAACTTATTAATTTAAACCCTAATTTAATTAATTAAATAAAATTAAACTAACAAAAGTTACAACTAGGGACTAACAGGGCAAACCTATAAGGACTAACGGGGTAACAATTATCTAACTGTAGGTACTAACAATTATAACTATAAAAGACAAAATTACACAAACAGTCCCTGGAGTGGACCCCGATGTGCAAAGTAGGTCCAAAGGGCTTATTAGCTAAAAGTCAAAGAAGGAAAGTTATAGAGGGGCTTTAGCTTATCATTTTCTAAAAAAAGGCACATAAAACCAAAAAAAAAATGCCTGAAATGAAACTTATAAGCCAGAAAAGTAGCTTTTTAGTGGGATGCAGAAGCTCAATAAGCTTATTGGTTATTATCTTTCTTATGGGATTTAGCTAAACAAATAAGCTACAACTAATGGGGACACAGTTAATTAGGGAGAGGGGTATCCTAAATATAAGCTAATGGTTTCTAGAATATTAGCCCTAAAAATAAGCTGGACATGAGATAAGGCTATGCTGGCAGATTTAAAAAAAAACAAGAAAAGGTTAGACTTTTGGCTTAATTAAGTTGCCTCTTAATAAGCTATCTAAGGATTAAAGCTGCTCAACATAAAAGATAAACTATAAGCTATGTTTAAAAACAATAAGAAACCTATGGTCTTAATATTAATAAGCTAGAAAAGTTGGGGCTATTTTATATGGTGCTCAGCACTCAGGGGTATGGGTTATCTGCTTTTAAAACAGGGTTAAGGGGCTTTTTTACTTTTCCAAATAAGCTTTGTGAGCTTTTTACCTAAATCCAAACCCAAACACAGATTAAAAAGGGATGTAAATGAGCTTATATTCAAATTTGACTTAATAAAATTGGACTAAATCATGTTTTTTGCTGATATTAGGGACTTGAATTTGGCCAATTTTTCAAAGAATTGGTATATTAAACACTTAAAATTACTGGTTCATTGGTTAGGACAGAGCAAGAGGTTCCTTTGAAAAGGCTTTTATATGACTAAAAAATAAGCACAAGAAGATGATTGCTTAAGCTGTTTAAACCAACTTAAGCTGTTTAACACAATGTGGCTTATAGATTTTTGACAGATTTGATCTAAAGGGATCTTAAAAAACTAATATTTTTTTACTAAAAGTTCGATTAACTAATTTTCTAAATAGCAACACTCAGCCAAACGTTGGTCTGAGTGAGTTATGACCTATTGCAACAACCCATTTGGACCCATTTTGGGGTCTAAAACCAAACACCCCTATAATTTATAAATTCGTATTATTTTAGCTTTTTTTAAAGAAATAAAGGCTCTAGACAGTGCATATTAAGTTGGAGCTTTAACCAACTTTTTACACATCGGTTATGTAAAGTTATACAGGAATTGATGGCTAATTTACACTTCAAATTTTGATAAAAATGCAATACACAAAAAAACTCTTATCTTTTATTAAAAATGCAGAATAATACAACATAAAGCTTTTAAAAACAACTGGAGTTATAATAATTTAAAGTAAATTTAATTAAATTTTAAATACAAATAGTATAAAAAACAGGGGTGTTTCTCTTCGGGTTGTCTTCTTTTCTTTTATAGAGGTCCTCAAGCCTTCACTTGGTCTTGGTTTGTGTTTTCTTGTGTGTGTAGAAACTCAGATAAGCAATCCTAGCCCTCCATTCACTTTGTATATCATTTCAGCATTGAAGGTCTTCGGGATGAGTGGGATTGCCAGGGGGCATGGCTTATAAGGGGACAGGAGTAAGTGTGAATGGGTTTATTGTGAGCTGGGAACGTGTACTAGGTGGTAAGTGGTATGGCCTAGAAAACCCATGGGAGAGCCCGGTTTGAGGTTTGGCGGGAAGGGGGTTGAGGTAACAGTTATGGGTTGCAGGTTTTTTTTTAAATGGGATGTTTGGGGATGGTGACAACTGACACTATACTTTCTTCTCTTTTATTGTATTTCGAGCGAGTTTTAGTTATAAATGAGTTTTAAGGTTGTACACCAACATGGTCCTTGGCTTTTATTAAAACAAATTATAAAGGGTTTTGGAAATGCGCAGATTCGCCCTTGCTTTTTAAGGGAATACAAGTTTGGAAAATTGCAATTTCAGTCCCTCTTTTAGTTAACCATTTTTCTTTTATAAAACCTATTTTTAAAAAATGACCAATTCTAGTCCCCTAAGGTTTATAAAAATTGTTTCTGGGCCAGTAATGGGCTTGGGTTTGTGTATTGGGCCCAATTGGTTTATTTTTTTTTTTGGGCCCAATAAGGTTAGGTTGGTGTTGTGTGTTATAATGGCTGAGGTTGGCTGTTTCAAGGGCTAGGGATCGGGCCTTCAAGTCTTCACAGTCTCTGTCAATTATGCTCAAATGGAGCGTTGTCATGATTGAGGGCCCCATTTGGTCTTCACAGTCTTCATTAATATACTATTGTGCTTTTCCGGCCAATCTGATGGGTTAAGATTGCTTCTAATAGTATTCTTCAGTTCTGCTCCGGTTGACTGCTGATTCTTCTGGATTGAATTTGGACTTTGACTTTTTTGGTCTTTGCCTTGATTTTGCACAGTCTTTTCCATTCCATGCTCAGTTTTGTCATTTTGGCTTGGTTTTCTGTCTTTTTGTTGATATCCACTTCCTGCACAATACAAATGCAAAACAAACATATATTTGGAAGTTTTTGTCTGTTTTTGGTCATTTAAGCTCGTTTTTAGAGGTAAAAGATATGTGTAATTAAGCACTTATCAAATCCCCCAAACTATAGGCTATTCTGGGTGTCCTCACGCAATGTTTTGAAGTAAAATGTATGCCCCGTTTTCACCATTTTTCTGAAATTTTACACTAACTACAACTAATATTTTTTGGATTTTTTTTTTTAACAAGTTTTGACTTTCTTTATTTATTAACACTGGGATCATTAGAATGATGAAGCGCCCGTTAGAGTGATCTACGGATGTCCTGACGGATAAATTCATCGTCCTCATGTGATTTTTCACAAGTTCAATCTAAGCAATTTAAACAAGATTCATTGTCGATATAAGTCTATATGTTTACAGCATCTACTTATGACTTGTGAATTTTTCAACTCCCAACTGGATTTTCGATTTGAATGGGTGTACTATTTTAATTTAACCAAAGGTCAACTTATTCTCTTAGTCATCAATTTCAAGATGAATCATGACTCAAGAAGCCTAACAACTTATTAAACGACCTTGGTAACTTGATTTCGAGATTAACACTTTGTAGGAACTGTTTTTGCAAATTTTCAACATCATATTCATAAGTTCTTAAAGCTAGGAATGCGTTGCTTAGTTTGAACTCCTACCTCTGTGTTGTGTTAACGGAAAGTAGGAAGTAGGATATCACAACCAAGACCGATGTTCTTATTTGAAAACCACCCCGTTTTGCCTAGCGTAGGTGGGAAAATCACCCTTCACACCTTATTCCTAATTATGGCCAATAAGGATTGGTGTCCTTAGTTTTCCCAACCCTCAAATATATTGTTACTGCGTGCGGCTGTTGTGCCGATGTTCGGCGAAATATTTGCTAGACTTTATTCTTTTAGTTCCCGCTACGTCTTTCTTCTTCCGAGACTTTTCCTTAACTGGTTAGGTAGCGGGTTGGGGTGGACGTGTCATTACCTAACCTTTTATCTTCTGAATGACCACGACGTCTCTCTTGGTGGCAGGTTTCCTAACTGTCACATGTTCTCTTACCCACCTATCCTGACCGTTAATTTATTTAGTGGTTCACACGTGGCATCATCTTATTCTTCTTTTGAATTTAAGATACAAAGAGTATAAATACTCCCCTCGTTTTATACTATTTCTTTTTCCTTCATCGCCTGTTTGCAATTGTTGAAATTTTTCGAGCTCAATCAAACCAAAACTTCACACGCTTATTCACTACTTCACATTTGTTTAGGCTACTAGGTTAGGTTTCCTTCCTTTGTTTTATTTTCGTTCATGAGTACCATTATATGACATTAAAATCCAGATTAAACCAACCGGCCTTTTAGACGCTTTATGCGTGAAGTACCATATTCCTGCTGATGTTCATCCTGAGGTTTACCTAGGTTCCAATCAAAGTATTTTGCAAAGTCCTGGCTGGCAAGATTGGTGTATATGTTCGCGGTTTTTTTGATTTTGCCAAAATCGCCGGATTCCTCTTCTCCTAATTTTTTATAGATGTTTTTCTTGAGCAATTCCGCTATTAACCCTTTCCACACTATAGTATTGAGCACTGGGATAAAATTTTCTCAGGAGATCTTATGTTGCGTTCACGTGGTTTTTGGTAAATTTGGACTCAGCTTTTCTCACCCCTTTTATATACCCAATAAATATAAATACACAACAAAGGGTCGAATACGCGACGGAGGACAATTGAAACCGGAAGGATTAAGCAAGTTATCAGGGTGTCTCCCGGGACGTTATGTCCCAACAGAGGCTTGAATGGGAAAAATCGAAAAGACGAATTGGTAATCGATGACTGTTTTGAATATGACAAGGAATGATTGGGTACTAACATAATAAGCAAAGCACGAGAAGTGAAGCAAGGAAAATAAGCTCTAGGCAGGCCTCCTAAAGCTAGGAATGGTAAAAAAACACTTAAAATTTTATAACTAAGACACAATAAGCTCAAAGAAGCTTAGACAAATCAATAAGCTAAACTGACTCTAAATAAGCAAATCAAAAAGCAATTAGCTAAATTAAAGAAGATAAACTCAGCAGTACTAAAACGTACTAACAGTATTCTTACTACCAAGTACTAACTTGGAGTTTAGTACTGCTAGCTTTAGTTAAGTACCGATAGCTATTAAGTTAGTACCGCTAGCTTTAAAGTTAGTACTGCTCGCCCGCACGCTTCTCTCTCTCACACACAATGAAACAGAAATAAGAATATAAGCCCAAAAACAGATAATTAAACTACCCCTAATAAGCACTCAGAATAAGAATAAGCAACTAGATTAAACTAAAATGGCAAATAAACTAAAAGTAACTATCTGATCAACTACTAAAATTGCTTGAAAGGCGAATAAGCTTAAATAAGCTTACTCCTATAGACAGTATAGGAATTAGCTTTAATCTACTCTAAAAGCTAAGGGAAATCTCAAATAAGCAGAAAATAATAAGCTGATAAGCTTCAAAATTGAACCACCCACCCTAGTACTAACAATATTAACTATCAGTACTAACTTGGAGTTAGTACTGCTGCTTTAGTTCGTATGCTAGTGAAAAATCCCCCCAAAAAAACGAGAACTAGATCCTCATTAATAACTCTGGGTTAGTACTGCTATGTTGAAATACTCACTTTTTGTTCTTCAAAAATCTATTTTTCTTTTTATATTAAGTGATTTTGATCCTTATTTATTAAAAACAGTATTATCAAAAGCAAAATTAAGGCGATTATCAAATGACAAAATAAGGCACTTATAATCAAGAATAAGCACTTAAATAAACTGAATAAGTCTAACAGTTTTAACAAATGAACTAACAGTACTAACTAAGAGAATTGCACAAATCACTTTTAAACTAACAACTAAGCAAGATAAGCACTAAACATCATAATAAAGCATAAATAAGCAAATATAGGTAACAAATAAGTACTATAAGCAGTTCTGTAGTAAATAAGTAAAGTAAGAAAAAGAGAGACTTACAACACCCTTGCTCAAAACAGGGCTAAACCAAGAATCTACAAGCTCTAGCTTGTATAAAACAAGCTAGTAGTGTCCATAAGCCCATCCAGAACTGGCTTATCATCCATAAAGTAAGCTGTGGTGTATTTGAGAGTGATTTTTGTGATTTTCTCTTAACTACTTAACTTTTTAAAGTTACTTCATTAAAGCAACTTATAAACAAGCTGTATTAAGAGTTTTTTTTTTAACACAAAAACAGCACAATTAAGAAACTTAACACTTGGAATTGTAAAATGACTTAAAACATCAAATTTGCATTAAAACTTGAAAGTGCTACAAAGCTGAAAGTAAAAGTTGTAAATGACTTAAAACAATTTAAAAATTAAGCTAAGATGTTATAAGATTAAAAACTAAAAACTAACTCCCTAACTTGGGTTACAATGGCCCTATTTATACTAAAATGAATTAAGGTCTTGGTTTCTTGGACTCTCTTCTCTTCTTTCTTCTGTGTTTCTTTGTAGAGACAAAAACCAAGTGTGTTTGTTGTGTGAGGTGATTCTAAAACAAATCCCAGCCTTCAATTTCTTTTGTGCTTCTTTGGAGTCAATCACAGCCATCGAAAATACTTGGGAATGGTGAGGGATTGCCAACATGGCACTTATACAGCTGGGGGGGTTGATAGAGGAGTGGTTGAAATGATTTATCTAGGGTGTTGAGTGGTTTTGCAGGGTAGAAGTATGGGAAGACATCCCTACTCTGTACCTGGGTTTTGTTTGGGCGGGAAAGATGGAGTTTGGGGAGGTTGGCAGCTTTGGCCCCTCACTTCTTATAACAAACTTTTTGTTATAAACTTTGCCCCTTTTGCAATTTTGACCCTTGTCTTTTAATTCTTGCAATACAACTTGGGGTTTGGCAATTTTAGTCCCTCAAGTTGTATTTTCTTCATGTGGTTGACTTTAGACTTTGACTTGACTTGGCCTTTTCCATCCCTTGCTTGGTTTGGTTTGTTTTTGGCTTTCTTTTTGAATATCCGTTCCTGCACAATTCAAATGCAAAACATACAAATACAATGTATCTTTGTTACGTTTTTAGTTTTTTAAGTCCGTTTTTAATGGAAAATGGCATGTGTAATTAAGCACATACCAAGCTACATCACCATCTAATTGCATTTGTAAAACAACACTTATAAAGTAAAAAAGTTTATAAATATTACTTTAGTAAAAACGACGTAACTTTTCCGTTTTAAGCCCGATTTGTATTTTTCTTATGTCCACGCTTTCGTATTAGAAAGATATATCAAAATATTACATTTTTATAATTTGGGTCCTCTGGTGAACAGTACTTTTTACTGTTCATTGTCTTTTATAAAATTAATCATCGTAAACCAGTAAATGTCGTATCTTATTCGTGTTAGCTTTGATTTTAGTGATTCTTTCGAGTATGTTTTCGTAATTAAAAGTTCTATCTAATTAATTATGTTTTCAAAATAAATATCTCTGATATGAACAGTAACTTTTATAAAATTATTTTTATAAAGTTATTTATTATCGTAAACTTGC